>VZTY01014861.1:26543-39371 GCA_013400935.1 Turnix velox
ACATTCAAACCCCACCTGGACACCTTCCTGTGGGACCTGATCTGGGTGTTCCTGCTCTGGCAGGGGGATGGGACTTGATGATCTCTCCTGGTCCCTTTCAGTCCCTGACATTCTGTGATTCTGTGTATTAATGTTTTGAGATTCTGCTTTTGTGGAGAGCATTGAGAAATATTTTTGCCTCAGCAAAATACCCTTACCAAGGAAGAACAGCTGATGTATTTCCCTTCTCAGAGCTGAGGGCCCTCCCAAGCCTCATTTTGTTTTCTGGGGCTGGTGCCAAGCCCACTGAAGACCCTCTGCCTTGGGTCACACAGTCCCAGTCCTGAAGGAGTAAGAAAGCAGATGAAGCACTAATGGCAGAAGACTTGCTGTCCTTAATGCTCCACCACAGACCTCCTTTAGACCATTTAAATCAGTAATTTCAGTATTTCTCCTGATGAGCTAAAGCTTTGGGGGAATATTTCTGCTGCACATAAAGAGGGATGTGCATCTGTGTCTTTAAAGGATGGTTCAGGCTCCAAACACTTGCCATGTGGTTTGCAAGCTGAAGGCTGCAACTTCTCCCCAGTGAGCCTGTGTTCACCAGACTCATCAAATCCAAAATAAATTATAATTTCCCAGGCTATTGTGTTTAACAAAGCTTTGGAGACATCACTTGTCTTATTAACATTTATATTCCAATTTCTTTTTTTTTTTACTAATATTATCAGGGAGAAATTAAGGGAAACTTATTAGGATTTGAAGAGAGAAAGAACATTTTTTGGCTTTGGTGCTTAATGAATTCTGTGATGCAGACAAAGATTTGGACATGGAATGAAATCACATTTCCTTATGTTTTAAAAGATGGGGGGCTTTTGATGGGATTGGAAGAAAGGATGTGGTATTTGTACATGAAGTTTTTTTTATTTTAACAAAATACTGCCAAGTATTCAAAGATTTGGGAGAGATACTTGGGTTATCTCTGTTTGCCTTCACCTATAGAATGACTTCCACTGAGGTATTTACTGCTCTGAAGGAAGATTCATCCAATGTAGAGGCAAAACCACCTCCCTGAAAAGGTGGAAAAGCAAAAATTATCATAGAATTGTTTGGGTTGGACCTTCAAGGTCATCCAGTTCCAACCCCAACTGTACTACACACAAGCCTTGAAAACCACTCATTCTTCTTTTAGCTCTTAGTTCATAAATTTTATGTGTTCCTTTAAACATTTGGGGCTTTCTTCCCCCTCATTTAATTGACTTTTTTCATGCCACAAACTGAATGTTCTCATTTCTGCAGCTTCCGTGGTACAAAGAGGAAGGTGTGGAATTGCAAACAGAGCAATTAGTTTGCTTTTCTTATGATTAAACTATGCTTTTAAGAGACTTTGGAGTAAAAAGACTTCTCCATTTATCACAGGAATATTCAGTGATATATAAACCAGTAGTGCCAGGAAAGCTTCGCAGAACAACTCTTATTCCTAGAATTACAGCCTGTAATAAAACCACGTTGAATCCCTAAGTGCATCCTAACTATGAAGAGCATTATCAGACATGGGTCTCAGTGGGAACTTTATGTGCCTGAGAATCATAGAAAGTAGCTGTTGTACCATAAATTCCTTCATGCAGGCATCATTTGGTCTCTCCTTGGTGGTGCTCAGGAGCAAATAGTTGTGTTAACTAGATATAATGCCCATCACATGTCACACAGCAGTAATTGTTTCCTGTGGAGCTGCTGTATCCCACAGGTTTTTAGGTAATGCTCTGGATTTCATGCCAAAAGAACAAATAAATCATGTTGTGCCCATAATATTTTTCTCTGACCCTGCCTTTGGTGCAGGGGTCAGGATGATGCAAATTGGAAGAAGGGAGATTTAAGCTGGATAGAAGGATGTTCTTTGCTGTGAGGGTGGTGAGACAGTGGAAGAGGGTGTCCAGAGAGGCTGTGGATGCCCCCTCAATCCCTGGAGGTGTTTAAGGCCAGGCTGGATGAGGCACTGAGCAGCTTGGTGGGAGGTGTCCCTGCTCATGGCAGGTGGGTTGGAACTGAATGATGTTGAAGGTCCCTTCCAACCCAAACCATTCATTAGCAAGAGAGTTCCTGATTCAAAACCCACAGAGATCAATGCAAAGTACCTCTTCTGATGTCTCTCAGCTTGTTTCAGGTCTCCTTAGTAGCATCTGCAGGGTGATAGACAGAAACTCATCGGCCAAACCCCAGAAAACTTTTCCTCACTTGTGTCAATGGAAAAACATGGAAGCTCAGTGAATACCAAAACAAGTCCAACAGCAGAAGAACTTTAATACTAAAGGTGAACATACATCTCTATTTTTTCCACTGTTAATGTTCTAATGGCACATAAGCTGATCCAGCATCTCCAGGACTGGGTCTGAAGGACAATAAGGGATCCATTACATAAGAATTTGTCTCCCTGAATTGGATCATCCTTCCAAAGGATTCTTTAACTTTATAGCCCAGGAGAAACTGCACAGCATCTACTAAACTCCCCAGGTGATCTATGGGACAGGTCATCTCTCCCCAATGAAGCAGAAATTTATCCCACAAACAAAGCCAGATCTGTTTGATATATCTCCAGCCTCGTGCCCATAATCATTTTCTATCATCAGCCCAAGTGAATGTTTTCAACTCCTGAGTGTTGTTCAGGAAATTGCTTCCCTCTTTTTGCTGTTTTTGAGGCAGAAAAGTGAGACCAGATTTATTGAGCAGATTATTCCCAGCCAGGCCATTACTTGTAGTAGCTGAGGGCTACCTTTTTCCTCATTAAATAGCTAAAAATCTCAGTTTGTCCACAGCCTTCTGCCACCTAGGTAGCAACCACAATCTGATCCCTTTACAAACATAATTATTTTATAATTTTTGGCCTTTTTCTCACATCACATTTTTAAAATACATTTGTTTCTACTTCTTTAGTGACAGAGGAATAACTCAAGAGGTTTCTTCAGATGGACCACACGAACCTCTCCAACAGCTCTTCTGATCTCCTGTGTTCATACAATTATAGAATGATTGGAGATGGAAGAGACCTTCAAGATCATCCAGTTCCAACCCCCCTGCCATGGGCAGGGACACCTCCCACCACACCAGGTTGCTCAGTGCCTCATCCAGCCTGGCCTTAAACACCTCCAGGAATTGAGGGGGCATCCACAACCTCTCTGGGCAACCTCTTCCAGTGTCTCACCACCCTCACAGCAAAGAACTTCTTTCTTCCCTCCAGCCTAAATCTCCCCTCCTCCAATATGCATCCATTCCTCCTACTCCTGCCATCGTGGACCCTATTCTAAGTCCTACCCCAGCCTTTCTGTAGCCCCCTTCCCAATCAAGCAGACCCAAACAATACTCTGATCATGGGATGGGAATTGCCTTTGCACAGATCTCAGTTCTTCATGAGATCCCTCAGACAGGAATTCTTTCTATTTGCAGATGGTCCAGAGGAGTTACTCACAACCTACATTCTGGTAACCAAGAGCAGAACAAAGCCTCATCCAAGCTACTTTTGTATAAGTAACGGTGGATTTAGGGCTAAAATTTCTAGAATATATTATTTTTAAGGTATTCCTTGAGGACATACTGACTTTTGAAGAGTGGCTCATGCTGTCCAAGGGCTAAGATCTGAATGTATCTGGGCCATTGATGGCGATAGCATGTTTGGAATCAAGTCCCATCTCCCCCTTAATTGTTCTGTCAACCTGTTTGGAATCTCATCTACCTTCCTCATTAGGCCTTCAGAGGGAGGGCTCCCACCACACTGAGAGTCAAGAGCAGATCATGTCCCTCATTTAGACCCAACACATCTTCCCCCAGCCCACTAATTGCATGGCAGCTCAGGCTCATTTGTCTTCCCAGATCGTTAAAATTCATCCCCACACTCTGTGAGCTCTCACTCCTGCCCTTGGATGGGCAGCTGGAGATTATTCAGCCACACCAATCCCTAATGTTTTTAACTAGGAACTGACCCCAGCACCTGAGCACCTGCTGGGCTCTCAGTCTCTGTCATGTTAAAAGTGTGCACAGAAGGACCCCCAGCCATCAAAAGCATCCTGCTGCATTACATTAAATATTGATAAAAAAATATGCAAATTGTTTATTGATCTTCTCCAGGAAAGACTGAGATAATGAGAAAGGGACTGTTTGAGACGATGCTTGGGATTTTTAAACTTTTTTTTTTCCCCACCCCTCCCTAATACATTAGGCTCTTGTTGATAGCTGAAGTTAATGAGGTCTTTCAGTTCACTTGGTATTTCAGACCTTAGCATGGGTTTGAAGATAAAAGGGATCAATGATCAATGCACCTTCATTGTGCATCACTGCCAGCAAGTGCCCTGAGAAGGGCAGGACTGCTTGTATAGTGCCAGTGCTCCTCCCTCACCCCACTCCCACTACCCTGCTCAACATCACACCCCTCTAAGTTGTCCCACCCCTCCTTGTATTTGTTTTTGCAAAGCTCAAATGTATCACAAGTTGGTGCACACACTGTCTCCTCCACCTTATTAGCAGCTCAGTATATAATTAATACCAAGAGACCACCTTTTCCTTTGCTGGGAGCACTAACTGCAGTACATCTCCTTCCTGCCCTTTCTGGGACTGACACGTGGCAGCTTTTAGCTGTCTCTCTGCGCCTTCATAATCATGGTGCAAATTTCTTCACATTCACGTGCTCAGTTCCCTCTCCTCCATCCTTCCCTCTCCTCCTTCCTTCAACTCACAACACAGAAACCAGATAATCTCTCCAGGTCCCTTCCAGACTCTGGTATTCTTGGATCCTGTGATTTTTAAACTTGACTGCAGATAGGTCCAAGAACCTTGGCTGCTGCCCTTCCCTGCTGCTCTTAATTAGGAAAGGAGGTGGAGGGGGAAGATTTGGAACAGGTGGGGAGGGGAGGAGTCTCCAGTGGAGCCCAGGTGTGGGGGATTTGGGGGAAAATGGGCTGGAAGAGGATTGGGGTGGGGTAGATGCAGGAGATAGGGAAAAAGAGTGTGGAACCTGCCTAGAGATAAACTGGGAAGAAAAATGGAAAGGAGTGTTCACCATGAGGGTGGTGAGACACTGGAACAGGTTGCCCAGAGAAATGGTGGTGGCCCCATCCCTGGAGACATCCAAGGCCAGGCTGGATGAGCAACCTGGTGTAGTGGGAGGTGTCCCTGCCCATGGCAGGGGGGTTGGAACTAGACGTTGTTTTAAGATCCCTTCCAAACCATTCCATGAACAGGTTGCCCAGAGAGGTGGTGGAGGCTCCATCAGTGCCTACAGAGATCCAAGGCCAGCCTTGCTGAGGCTCTGAGCAACCTCATCTTGTGCAGGATGTTCCTGTCCTTGTAGGGGGTGGGTCGCCTTGGAAGGGCTCTTCTTACTCTATGTTAGTATGAAACACTCAGCAGCAGGTGAGGTCCACATGAAAAGAGAAGCACACTCTACTGAACATGCACCTCCCTCCCAGGATTCCCACACTGCTGGAGAATTAGTGAGAAAACAAACCATATCTGACATGTATTAATCACATCACTTAATCCACAAGCACCAGGTGTGCTGGAGATGAGATGGCAGAAGTATTGATACAGGATAAAATTAATTGGTTTCAAGTATGTTTTTCACGCAAGGAAACCCTCCAGCCTCTTTCCCTAATTTTTTTTTTTAATATATAATTATTAGCCGTTCTTTCATCAATGAATTATAACTTAATACTCTGTAGGCAGTCGTTTGGAAAGAACAAAAAAAAAGAAAGGTATGCTCAGGAATGACAAAAAGCTGCTCAGAGGGGAGCAGTAACCCTACACCTGCAATCTCCTTTGAAAAATGATTTGAAGCCCACAGTGAAAGCTCTTGAGAGCAGAGCAGATCAGGGCTATCATCACCTTTAATAGCACTCCCTTATCAAACACTTTTTCATCCCACCCTAGAAGCCAAAAAGGAGCATTAATGATGCCTACATATATCTGCAGGTTGGGTTTGGGATGCCAAAGAGGATGTCAGAAGTCACAGCAGAGGACCCAAGATGTCATGAAGATGCGTCTCAGTCAGTTTTCCAGCAATCCAGTTGAAACAACCCAGCAAAATTAAAAAAAAAAAAGAAAAGAAATTTACAAAAATGAGTTACTGTATGAACATTTCCGTCCCTCCCCCTCAAAGAGACCTTCTTGACTCCTTGGCTGAGCACCAGCCCATCTGTTTGTTAGTGGATTTGCAGGTAAGCATGGCAACAAACCCACTGAGGTTTCTGGAGAAACATTTGGGTCAAGGTAATCATTTCATCCCCTTGAAACTCAGCATCTCTTGCCAGAAAGGCTCTGCACTGGAGAGGTGAGGTTTTTGCTTAAGAGCAAGGGACCTCACTCTTCATTTCAGCTCCAGGCTAGCTCAGCTGGCTTCTCTGGCTGGGTCTGAAGGAGATTTCCAGAAACAGCAGGAGCTCACTGATGCCAAGACCCAATAGAATCGACACCATCACTACTTGGTGATTGAAGAAGTGTGAGAGAGAGAGAGAAAGAGAGAGAGGAAGATAAAGGAAGAGGAAGAGAAAGAGAAAGAGAGAGAGAAAGAGAGAAAGAAAGAAAGAGAAAGAGAGAAAGAAAGAGAGAGAGAGAGAGAGAAAGAAAGAGAGAGAGAGAAAGAGAGAGAGAGAGAGAGAAAAATAAGGAGAGAGAGAGAGAGAAAGAGAAAAGGAAAGAGAGAAAGAAAAGGAAAAAAGGAAAGGGAAAAAGGAAAGGAAAAGAGGAAAGAAAAGAAAAGAAAAAAAAAGGCTGTTCTGCTGTCTTTATGGTAAAAAGCCTCAAACAGATTAGGTCAAGTCTCTGCAGACAAAGTAATTCCGTGGTGCTTAAAATGATAGGAGCTAATCTCCATGAAAGCTGAGTCCAGGGGTACAGGCTATTAGACCTATCTCTGAGCTATAGGCAGAGGAGAAGATAAGAGGTGCAGCTCATAATGAGGAGAGATAACTCCATGCACTTTGTTTGCAGTTTTACCCCAAAAGACCACAGATTACCACAAACCTCGGAGCATCTTTATTATGGCAGAGCAGTGGAGAGGGGGCTGCCAGCAGAGGATGGAATTGCTAAGTAGGCTGGGACCATCTGTCCTCTCGGGGAGATGAGGATGCTGGTGATTGAGTGACACCTGCTTGTCAAGGAGGGCCTGCTGGGAAATTTCCTCTTGGATCACTGAGCTCAGAGAACATTACCTGCATTGAAATCAGACAAACAAGCCTCATCAGCATTATGCATTTCAGCAACTCATGGGTGGAAAACACATCCCAAAATAAAACCTAAGTTCAGGGTCTCCAGATCTTGCAGGATTGGCAGCTCAGATTTTGTTTTTTGTTTTGGCAAGCTTAGTTTCTGGGGGTAACTGAGTATTTGCAAGAGATGTTTTTCTGTTATTTTAAGGATCATTGGAGATAAACCAACAGGCAATACAGCTAGCTTCTCTCTTTTTTCTTCTATTCTTTTCTTTTCTTTTTTTTCCCTTCTCATTTCTTTTTTTTATTTTCTTTGTCTCTTTCTCTCCTTCCTCTTTCTTTCCTTTTTTTCCCCTCCAAATTATTCAGACAATGCTTTCACAATTGTCAATAGCTCCTGTTGCTGCATTTCATGCATGTTCATGTATTACACCAGCTGATTTCCTGCCCTGGGATAGAAGAGGGGATGTCATTCCTCTTGTCACTGCTCAGAAACAAGCGCAGGGAGGGCAGGAAATAAAACCTCCCTGTACCTGAACACCGTGTCCACCAGGGTTATTTGTTGACTCTCTTCTCCCTGCTGTAATACATTCTCACTGCATCCAATTTCCCTGGTGTTAAAAAACCAAAATTATCTTCTTCTCACCATCTGACAAGTGCAGCAGGGAAAGAAAAGCGAGGGAAAATAGGGACTGCATGCAAGAGTTCCCAGAGTCAAGTCTGGCACCTCCTGTAATTTGTGCCACTGGGGAATTTTCCAGGACTTTTGCTATGTGCACAAAGGAATATGAAGGTCAGAGGTTTCAAATCCTCACAACAAGGCTCAAAACAAAGCCAGAAACTGGAGCTTCTGCCAGCACCAGCATGTGCCATGGAATGAAGAAAGAGGGATAATGCACCTGGAAATGAATTGTCCAAATACGTGCCTCTATTGCAATCCTAAATCCCTTAATCTCATCTTTCAGGTGTGACAGGGCTGGAGGTCAAAGGGCTGGAGCAACTGCCCTATGAGGACAGGCTGAGGGAGTTGGGGTTGTTCAGCCTGGAGAAGAGAAGGCTCAGAGGGGACCTCAGAGTAACTTGTCAGTACCTGAGGGGGTCCTACAGAAAGGCAGGGGAAGGAATTTTTAACATAATATCGGATGGGAGGACTAGAAACAATGGATATAAATTGGAGGGGGGTAGATTTAGACTAGACATAAGAAAGAAATTCTTTACAGTGAGGGTGGTGAAACACTGGAACAGGTTGCCCAGAGAGGCTGTGGATGCCCCCTCTCTGGAGGTGTTCAAGACTAGGCTGGACAAGGCACTGGGCAGCCTGGTCTAGTGGGAGGTGTCCCTGCCTATGGCAGGGGGGTTGGAACTGGATGATCTTTGAGATCCCTTCCAACTCAAACTATTCTATGATTCTATGATTCTATGACAGAGGTTACACAAAGACCAAGGTTCAAGGGGGACATTTGGTTTTGCCATGTCTCATAAGGGGGGGGGTATCTATCAAAGGTTCACAGTGACTTTATTGGGATATGGATCCAATCAGAGGGCTTGGACTGACACAGCTCAAATCATGTAAAAAGGAACTTTGTCCAAAGTCCATCTCTGAGAAGGCATTTGCACCTGATGGTAAGAATTAATCAAGATTTAAATGTGTAGTAATTTCAGAAGTTCTTGGGTATTTCATTCTGAGTCTCAAATCTTGGAATCCTTGCCCAGTCCTGGGAAAGAGGAATATATTTACATATTTACTTGGAAACTCAAGCCTATGAATACTCTCAAAACTCAATTCAAGCTTATAAGTACATCAGTATCCATACTAATGTAATCCATACTATTAGCATCCATACTAATAGTATTCATACTATCCTATGATTCTATTTCTGATAAACCATTTGACTTTTCTTCTTCTCATCATCATCAGAACTCATAGGAAATGAGAAGTGAAGGACTCACAAGCCTAAACCACTTCTAAGCTGTTGCCAAATATGTCTATCACTGAGAAGAGGAAATGACTGGAGAATTATTTCCTGTGAACTCAAAACCACTGTCAAATTGAAATATGACAAGGTTGTCTGGGCTTTGGTGACACCAAAGGCAGCCTGAGACATAGGATTCCATGTTTACTACATATAGAAGAAGTTCTTTGCTGTGAGGGTGGTGAGACACTGGAAAAGGTTGCCTAACTGCTTCTGTCCACCCCCCTCAGTCCCTGGAGGTGTTTAAGGCCAGGCTGGATGAGGCACTGAGCATCAGGGTGTAGTGGGAGGTGTCCCTGCCCATGGCAGGGGGTTGCAACTAGATGGTCTTGAAGGTCCCTTCCAACCCAAAACATCCTACAAATCTATGTTGTTTCTTCCATGGAAGATAAGATGAGGGAGATTATAAGTTGGAGAAAAAGGCCACATTTCATTTCCTACCTGCCCTGATATGACCTGAGGAGAGGTTTGGGGAGGGGAAGGCGTTTGTGTGTGAGCTACAGAGAGCATCTGCCACCAAGTGATGTGTTACTGCACACTTGGCTTCCTTCCTTCTGCTGCTGCCACTGAGAGATGAGAGACAGTTGGCTTTTACTGTCAGGAGATACTTCAGTGAATCAAGCCCTGGTCAGAATGGAAAAAGGGACTGACAACTGGGAAAGGAAGGCAACTGTTCTGGTGTGCAGTCTCCTTCTTGGGTGCGTGGATGAAAAGAAAATGCTGCTCTGAAAAATATATAGTTTTGTTGATGTATTTGCCTTTCTTTGTTCAGTGATAGGAGCAGCTTTGTACTCAGACTGTAAGCAGATGCTGGCTGTTTTTCTAATTTTAAGCTCCAAATCTATTTTTAAATAAATCTGAAAGTAAATTTTGCAGGGCAAAAATTTACTGAGTGCACCAAGTGCTCTTAGTTGGTGGCCAAATTCCTCAGGAAGCTGTGAAGAATCACTGTGTATCACACAAGTGGCTGATGTCTTTCTTTCCCTTATTTTTTCGACACAAACTGACTTCTCACCCAGCAGGGTCTTGGTTTGGTTTGTTTTTCAGCAAGAAGGAATGTTATTTGTGTAACTTCTTCTTGCAATATTTTTTTCAAAAATCTCCCATTTAGTCATCATCCCCTTGTCATATTTTGCTCCTGGTGGACCACTCGCTGGATAAGGAGCTGGTTGAATGGTCGAACTCAAAGAGTTGCAGTCAATGGCTCATTGTCCAAGTGGAAACCAGTGAGGAGTGGTGTTCCCCAAGGATCAGTACTGGGACCAGTGCTACTGAACATCTTTGTAGGAGATATGGACAGTGGGATGGAGTGCACCCTCAGCAAGTTTGCAGATGACACCAAGCTGGGTGGTGCAGTTGATACACCTGAAGGAAGGGATGCCATCCAGAGGGACCTTGACAGGCTTGAGAGGTGGGCCCAAGCCAACCTCATGAAGTTCAACAAGGCCAAGTGCAAGGTCCTGCACCTGGGTGGAAGCAATCCCAAGCACAGATACAGGCTGGGTGGAGAGTGGCTTGAGTGCAGCTCCGTAGAGAAAGACTTGGGGGTGTCAGTTGATGACAAACTCAACATGAGCCAGCAGTGTGCACTCGCAGCCAAGAAGGCACCAACCAAATCCTGGGTTGCATCAGGAGGAGTGTGACCAGCAGGGCAAGAGAGGGGATTTTACCCCTCTACTCGGCACTGGTGAGACCCCACCTGGAGTTACTGTGTCCAGTTCTGGAGCCCTCAACACAGGAAGGACATTGAGCTGTTGGAGAGGGTCCAGAGAAGGGCCACGAAGATGATCAAAGGGTTGGAGCAACTGCCCTATGAGGACAGGCTGAAGGAGTTGGGGTTGTTCAGCCTGGAGAAGAGAAGGCTCAGAGGGGACCTCAGAGTAACTTCTCAGTTCTCACCTGAGGGGGTCCTACAGAAAGGCAGGGGAAGGAATTTTTATCATAATATGGGATGGGAGGACTAGAAACAATGGATATAAATTAGAGGGGGATAGATTTAGACTTGACATAAGCAAGAAATTCTTTACAGTGTGGGTGGTGAAATACTGGAACAGGTTGCCCAGAGAGGCTGTGGATGCCCCCTCTCTGGAGGTGTTCAAGACCAGGTTGGACAGGGCACTGGGCAGCCTGGTCTAGTGGGAGGTGTCCCTGCCTATGGCAGGGGGGTTGGAAATCGATGATCTTTGAGGTCCCTTCCAACCCAAACTATTCTATGATTCTATGATTCCCTCAGAAGGTTCTCTTTGTGAGCACATTATCAAATATTTCTAACCAAAACTAAGGCTTTCTTCCATCCAAATTACAATAGAGCTGTTAAAACTGAGGAAAACCATTGAAATTATTGATAAAACTAATTTAAAACATTTTCCTACAGCCAGCCCTGAGAACTTGTGAAGTTCTTTTCAGGTTTAAGCTCATTTGGGATGCAGTTAAATACAGTAATTGGTATAATACTCCAGCCCATCTTTGCTTAAAGCATTGCTGGGAACTCCTCATGTATTTGAAAGGAAGAGCTGAAAGTCAGAGAAAGAATAATTTAGTACATAGCTCAGAGGAATCATTGGCAGCCACAGCCTGGTGATAAGAACAGGGAAATTTAGGTAAAAAACAGGAGAGGAGGCTGAGAGCAGCCAGGGATGGATTGAGGGGTCACCCCAGGCACCCCTCTACCAGAAAGCTCTCCCCATGCTCACTTCTTCACTCCTTTTTTTTCCTTGGATAACCCCCTGATGGTGTGAAATTACAAGATAATCCCACGAAAAACACTTCTTAAAACCAAATTGCTCAGAAAACAGCTGAAAATCCAGACTTGGCAAGAGACTGAGAGACAAGAGCACTTTCCTCTTGCTGCTGCCTCTGTGTTGACAAGTCCTAGTGGAAATCCCAGCTCTCTCCTTCTCTGGAGACATTCAAACCCCACCTGGACCCTTTCCTGTGGGACCTGGTCTGGGTGTTCCTGCTCTGGCAGAGGGATGGGACTAGATGGTCTCTCCAGGTCCCTTCCAACCCCTGATATTCTGTGGTCCTGTATGTGGTTCTTGTAGAAAACATCACTTTACAATAGACACTGAGGAGAAAAAAGAAAGAGTAGAAGAATTTTATGTCTATCTATCTTTAAAATTTTAGTACTTCATTACGTCGGTCTTGGGTGTTTTTTAGGAAAGAAATACTTAAAAACATCAACCTGACACCCACAAAAACCTGCTGCCAGGAGAACAGGTTTTAAAGCCTGACATCACCTTTCCCAGACACTTTTCCAAACAAAGATGCTGTGGTTCAATTTGGTTTCTGTTTAACTCCCCTGAGAGGTTTCTCTTTAAACTCAGGCATGAAAAATACACCCCCAGTCCTGGCACAGGGATTTTAGAAAGGGGAAATGCAGGGAGACAGCATTTCATTTGCAAGTCTTTTACATTTTAGCAGTGCCTCTTGCTCTGCACTCAGCAAACACAGCCGAAACTGCTGCTCCCTGGAATAAATCTCCTTTGAAATTCTAATATTTTAAATTGGGTGTATATAAAAAGTATGTACTCACTTGTAGGAAGCAAATGTGGGCACATGAGATGAGTGCGTTTGTGTGGGGCAAGTACAAGCAGAATACAAACAATATAGCTTGTATATTGGGGGCTGTGTGACGACACCATGAGTAATATAACTTATGGCATGAAGACGATGAGAGGGCT
>VZTY01014862.1:0-36554 GCA_013400935.1 Turnix velox
CTATTCTATGATTCTCTGTTCCAAGACAGATACATTTTAGACAGAAGACTGTAAGGGTTACTCCAGCAACTTACCATTCTCTTTATATCCCATTCCAAGGATAACTTCTGGAGCTCTGTAATACCGGGTTACTACATATGGAGTCATCATGAAGTTTGTGCATGCTGTTCTTGCCAATCCAAAATCAAGTATTTTGAGTGTACAATCTGATTTTACTACTATATTGCTGGGCTTCAAATCCTAACAAGAAATGAGAACAGTTAAGGAAGGATCAACACAGAACGACATACACACCCTCCCTTCATAGTCAGCATCTGCCACCTGTTCACTTCACATTAACAACTGCAAGTTCCGGTTCTTTTTTATACACAGGCTGGAGATAATATAAATGCTCCACAGCCAAGTACTCAAAATATTCAGGGAAAGCCAGAATCAAGGCCACGCAGAGTCCTAAATTACCTACTACTACCCTGAATGTATACTCAGCTACACTATGGTCTGTTAATCGACACAACATGTACATGTATCTGTTTCCTTTAACACATTCGGCAGATCTGGTTTGGGTATTAATAGTTTCATGGTGGAGACTATGTTCCAAATACTGCCATTATTAATTAGGGCATGGATCCTAAACACAACAACATGAAATAGTCAAGTATCTGTAGAAGAAAAAGATCCTAACACATGATGCCATATTTGTTAATAACAGACAAACCATGTGGGTTATAGCAATTACAGCAAATAGCACAGATTTAGGATTTAATGAAAACCTCTGGATATCATCTGGTTCAAACTACCCCCACCCAGCTAAATCAGGGCTGCCTACAGCCACTTCCCTAGGACCATTTATTTCCATGGACAGAGATATTTAAGAGTTAAATACCCCATTTTAAAGATTTGTTCTTTAGTAATTTGAGAGGTACACAGACGCTCATGCTTTATCCTTTCAATCAGTTCAGCATTAGTTAAATCCACAGAGATAACCCAATTTCATATCTATTTACCCTCTCTATATATAACTTCAGACTAGAGAAGTCTACAGGTTTAATAATATTCTTATGAATAAAAGAAATATAAACTTATGAAATAGCAACTTTCTCCTTGTTTCATACGAACATCTATGGTCATTAAGAGTATTGTTAATCATCTAATACTACCTACTCTGTGGATAATACCAGCTGAGTGGAGATGCTTGATACCACATAGCATTTGATAAAGAAGGTAAGACATTCTTTCATGATCCAATTCCATATGAATAACCTGGCACAAATTTGCATCCATCAGCTCCATAACCAAATATCTAAAATGTAAGAAAAATAGCATTAAAAAAAGTCTTATTTTTCATACCAGGTTTAAGCTTAGCATTAGATATCTTTAACAAAAGTCAATTACACAGCTGTCAAAAAGTTTATCACTAAAACAAAAATCATGCCTGAGCAATTTTTAAATTATATTTTCAAATAGACTTACTATTAAAACTTAAATGTTCAACAGACCATGGCAAGAGATTAGAACTGCACAAGTTTTATAAACAATAATATAGAAGAATAATTCTGAGTTTATGTAGCATGAAAAAAATGACTGGAGTCGACTGCAGCATATAAAAAAATAATGCTTCCTCTGACAGTAATTTAATTTTAAAAGAAATTTAAGAAAAGCACAATATGAACTAAGGAGGGATGATTCATTTTCTAGTTGAGATATCATCTGCTTACTTGCCTCAGGTATGTGCACTTGCCCATTTACCCAAAAAGGCCTATTTACAAACCACAGCAGCATATTCACTGGAACCTATAAATACCTCACCAATTAAATCCCTCTGAATCCTCTCTAGGCCAATTGGCATATCTTGTATTAAAAAATATAAAATACATTCACTTCTTTTCAGGACAAAAATACTGTTGTGCTGATGTGACTGGGACAGCTAAAAAGCTATACAAGGTTATCCAGACCAAGTTCCAAACCTGAGGTGAGCCAGGTGCCTAAATGACAACACACACAACCGTGACTCATATGAAACCTGATAAATAAGTCAGACAGATGAATAGAAATAACCTTTTTTACTTCTCATTTCCTTCTTAGGCACATAGTGAAACAACATTCTTGGTCTTTTGTAAGGAAATCTAGAATTAAATAATGAAAGTCTGAATTCAGCCTTTAAAAACTTTGAAAACAGAGGGTTGCTAGGTGCTAGAAATACAGCAAGGTTGGTATTTTTCCATGAAAATTAAAACAAAAGTTTTGCACTTACACATCCTGAAATTCTTCCAGTGACTTCTGTGGTGTAAATACATTTAATAAGCTAATTATCTAAAAAATAAAAGTGAGCATTAGAAGAAATCAATGCTTTAATTCACATAAAAAGCTGCTATTGCTCAAGTTACCATGCAAAATCAAAAGCACAGTGCTGCTCTACACAATCTCAATGTTACTTGGCTTCACTTGATTCTCATGAGCTGAAAAATTGCCAGCTCAGAAATAGTTCCAAACTGCAGCATTTGTGCCAAGGGAAGTATGAAAAAAACCCCTTCATTCTTTTTTAAAGTTATACAACACCTTCTATCTCCTTTCTCAGTATCTGAAATTTATCCTGTTTCTCCCTACACACATAATCCCTTCCTTTAAACCATACTTCTTTCTGGAATTTAACCAGAGCTGGCCAACAACATATACACAGATCTTCAAACAGCAAAGAACCTCACTCAAGAACTTCACTATAGGTTATTGAGAAGTTACATTACCCACAGCAAATCTTTCCAGTCTCTCTCACTACTTTTTCCATTATTTTGATTACCAACAGCAAGTAAAAGAGCTAATCCCAAGCTTTCTTAGACAACTTCTAGTAAGAAGGGAGAAAAACAAAGGCAAAACTTACATTTTTGTGATTGACACATTTTAAAAGAACAAGCTCTCTGTAAGCTCTTTTTGCGTGGGTTTGGTTCTGAAAAGGACGACTCAGCTTCTTTACAGCCACATTTATTCCAAGGACCGTATCAAATGCAGCACTAGAATTTTTCAAAGAGAAACAATTTAAGACAGATAGGTTAAACATAAGCCATGGACACTCATCAGAAGTCTTCCTGCCCTCTTTTCTGTCTCAGAACTGAATTTGCTGACTCAAGGCTTGTATTCAAAACTGCATTTCAGTTCTCTACATATTTGGAGGGTTGTTTTCTTTTTTTTTTTGGAATTCTGTTGCTGCCTGATAATTGTTTAATATTTGCAGTAGAAATTTCTCTTTCCTAAAGGGAAGTAAAACCACATCTCTGTTACCTATTCAGCTGGCATCAATACCCTCTTATCTGTGGATATTTTACAATTATTAACAAGTTTAGTACCCATCAGAAATTCAGAATTCTTTTTCATCATGACAACTGTTTCAGGCACAGATTTGAAAAACATGGACTTGACAGAGTTATCATCTTGGCTGCTAACAGAAAGTCTATAAATTATTTCAGCATTTGATATCACAGAAGAATCTCAAGGTCTATCCCACCGTGTAACAGCAATTCCAATTGCAGCAGGGTCTTCACTGCACTTGTGATAGTTTTGCGTCATAAAATGGTTTGGCTTAGAAAGGACCTTGAAGATCAACTAGTTCCAACCCCCCTGCCATAGGCAGGTACACCTCCCACTAGACCACTCCCATTAGCTGCTCAATGCCTCATCCAGCCTGGCCTTAAACACCTCCAGGAAGGGGGCATTCACAACCTCTCTGGGCAACCTGTTCCAGTGTCTCAGTGGTGATGCCAGATGCATAATGAAATTATTAATCAAACATATTATAGCACAAAATCACATTTCATTCCTGCAGTCAAATGACCTTTGCTTTGAACTGCAATATGTTACTACCATGGGTTCTTGCTCTGCCCCTTTCCACTTCACTAATTTTTTCTCTACATCTAATGAGTTTCCAAATGGTAACAAATTTATCCTGACACTGTCTTCAACCTCAGCCAGAAGTTACCAACAGTGTCAATGCTGTGCTATTTATAAAGATCACAGTTTTGCTGCATTGCATGACAGGAGAAATTTGTTCGAACAGAAAAATCAGATTCACCAGAAAAATTGAAGAAAAGTAGAACAAGAACAGAAAAAAGGAGGTCGAGTGTTTCAAAGGAATAATTTAATGTGATTACCTGATCCTAAATAGATTACAAGAACTCAAATGTTTGAAGACTTAGGAACAAAGAAATGCAGAAAGTCATATATAAAATTGTACCTTGTAAATAAAACACTAAATATAATCTCTCTCCTCCCTGGTTTGTCGTGCAAGCTAGAAATACCCTCTACCTAACAACCAAGTTCCTTTTTCAGCTTCCTAGAACTTCATTGCTTTTGCTAAGAATGTACTTTGAAAAGTACTTATTTTCCTAAATTTTAATATCTAAGAAAGTGACTAAGCAGAAGCAACAGTTTCATATTATTGAGAAAAAAATAGCAAAATTCAGACTTCTTCCAGCTGAAGTGACACAGATAAAAAAATCCAATCCACACATAAACTTGAGAAATACTTCCTAATTTTTCTGTTAAACACTGGATGGTAAAAAAAAGTTATCCCATCTGTGTGTCTAATGACACACCCCTAATGACTTGATAATTTTTCAAATGTTGACTGTAACACTCCCTTACCTTCATTTTGAAACAGACCCCTAGTTTATTTTACATACCCTGAAAATATATGAATTCTAATGGAAGGGGGAACCTTTAAAACTACTGTGAATTCTTGCATGCAATCTAAAACAAGCCTAACTAAGAATCTTTATACCTGGAAAGTGCTGGTACTATACCAAATCTTATCCAAGCACTAATAACCAAGATCCAGTGTGCCTATCCTTTTATTCTTCTAAAGAATTAAACCCAGTGTTCTCATTTTTTCTTTCTTTTCCACCTACTGGGAAGGCAATAGGGGTATCTGATTACTTAAACAAAGATGTATTGTCATTAATTCTTTTTTCCTACATATGAACTATTACAGTTATAAAAAGGCCAAAAAGATGTGAGCAGGTGCTGTATATGGAGCTGCTCACAATACATGAGTCATCACACTATTTCTGCAGAGTTTACAGATGAAGATAAATTACAGACTGGATTTAAAGCATGAACTGTGTGTTCACTGTGTGTTGTGATTAAGTCTAACATTAGAGAGTTCCTGAGCTCCTCTGTTTGCTTCCCTGTGTATGGAACTGTAAAATGACATCCATAAACATCTCTGCTGTTACCAAGTCAATCTGTCCAACAAAATACGGGGCTGGCACAAAGTGGTGTGGAATGGATTGCTGCAATTAAGAGAAAACATTTGAAAGTGTTTACCGTTAGTTGGCCCAGAGGTGTACTGCCATACAAGACTAAGGGCTTCAAGCTCAGACTAACGACTTTCACATCCTGGGCCAGTGGAGGCTGGACACAAGAGCTGAGGTGACACACCAGGGAAGAGCCGCCCAGCCCAGCCCCTCACACAGCATCCCTTTCTGGTTAATCCGTGGAATGACAATGACACTGATTTGCCTCATCCTGCCAGTGAATGGCAAGGCACTGCCTTGATGGCTCCTAGAAATGAACAGCAGTGACCAGAAATAGCAGGGGGGGGAGAAAGAGGGCCATGATGAAGAAATTACTAAAACCTCACTCTCTCATGACACTGCAATATCATAACTACATTGTAATTAGAAATACATCAAGGGTTAATGAGAAGGAAATGTGATGATAATTTTAATTTATGCAGTTATTAACCTTCTTCCAAAACCAAAACAAAACAGTGTTACACATGAACTACAACAAGCAGGTGTTTTAGAATTTATTTAGTCCATAACCCTACAGCAAGAGGCAGAAATTATCATCAGTATTTGACATTCTGGGATCTCTACTGGGAAGGAATTCCAATTTTGGTTTAAAACTTGAAAAAAAGTATTTATTACTTACCAAACAATGCCCTGTGCCCCTGACCCTATGGGCTTCAATTGCTGGTAACGCTTTAGGACAGTGAATGTTGAATCTGCAACTTGAACATTGTAAAACTGACTGTCAAATTTACTGTCACTCATGATGTAGTGTCATGTAGTTTTCTCTCAAGGATCTAGTAAAGTTTTCAAAATCCTAAAGAAAGAAAAACATTCAATCTCTCAGTAATTCCAGACAGACAAGATGGAAAACACATTACACACATTTTAATACATACGAACTTTTGCAATACTGTTTGATTAATTAAGCATTCATTCAACTTGGTGTATTATTACTGTTAATGAAAAATACTTGAGGACAGACAGCAAAATAGTCATAAACTTCACATCCATAAGAAAACGCAGGTCCAATCCCTTCAACAAAAAGCATCTAAGTAAACAACTAAAAATAAAAACACACAAATCAACCTACTCTTTGACAGCTACTTCCTAACTTAGAATTACTGCATTGTACTAGGACTGCATTAAGTTCTGTATTACACAGAGAAAATAAAAAACTTCTTCGAATTCTGATAATGTATAAGAAGGCAACAGGAGAAATCCATGGAGTCCACAGACACAGAAAAGGAGGTTTAATAAAAGACTTGATTACGATTGTCTCTCAAAAATCCCCAAAGCCACTGTAGCTTCTCCAACACTCCTTTCAACATGGCTCAGTAGGAAATTTCAAGCAGGGCTCTGCCTCCTCTTCTCTATACTAGGCAACCCTTCCCTGAGCCAGAGCTATCCCTAACCATCCCCCCTCCCACTTTTAACAAATTGTAATGCCCTCTGTCCTATGCTATCAGTTGGTGTTTACTTAGTCATTAAAGAATAAGTTTGGTGCTATAATTGGAAAGAGACTTTTATGTCATAATACAGAATAAGTTATATCCATCTGTCAGGAATGAATTAGCAGCAGGTAATGACATCAGAGAGCAAAGTAATGGACTAAACCTCTTTAGTGCTACAATAAAGAAAGAACAGACCTCGTTTTCCTGGGTCTCCACCTCTCTCACAGAGCTTAAAAGAAAGTGACCTCAGTAAATACTGAGGAGTTCTCTAACAAATTCGCCCATTTTTAACTTCACTTTCACTATGACAAATACCATTATAGCACTATAGCCCGGAGTAAACTGCAGTCAAGTATTCCTTGAAAGAGGAAATGAAACCAGACCACCTTGGCCCAGAGCAGCTGTCCTAACCATCCTCTGTTTCAACTACAGAAGAGAGTTAGCCCTCCTCTCTCTTTGATGGCCTACAGAGTATCTGTGAGCCAATGCAAACTAGAAAAGCCTCAGGAGAAACCCAAAAGTCTATCCTAGAATGGCACGAAGACACATCTTCTCATTGCTTCGAGAATTAGAATCTGGACATCTCACTTCCTAGGTAGGAGGGAGCAGCCTCTTTTCCAGAGTATAAGCCAGGAAACTCCCCAGGAAACCTGCAAGTAGAACAAGTAAAGACCTACAAATACCAATAAAGACTACTTTTAATCTGAACTGACAGCATTTGGTCTTAAGATTCTCAAGAAATTACTACACGTTCTTTTTACCATCTGGTTCCTCAAAATCTTAGCAGCATTCTAAGAGATAGATATTCAATTTGGTCACTTCTGAAAGCAACTCAGACACTAAGCTTAGTTGATGTTTCCTCTCAGAGGCTTAAAAAAACAAATCAGAAGAGAAAGAATCAGCAAAGGGAAGATGTGAGCTACCAACTTTCTCTCCCGCAGGAGTAGAGGGGAGGAAGAGAACATCTCCTATACCAATTTTTTATCAGGAGTCAGATGCTAATGTGAGACCAAAATGCTGCCTTAAGAGGTGCCCTCAAATTTTCCTCCATGCCTGCAAAACTCCTACGCTTCTTTTCAACTTTATTTATTACTCTACAGCTACAAGCTACCAAATTAGTTGATTAGCAGACCCTGAGCAACCATGGTATTTGAAGTGAATCGGCACACATTAGAAGAAAAGTATTGTCTGGAAGGTCAAGATCTTTGAAAAGAGCTTACAGAACAAACCCAAAAAAGTACAGGTTTTCTATAAGCTTTGTACAAAGTTAAAGTCCTATTCAATACACAAGAATTACACTCTTTATTTAATGAATTACTCTCTTTATTTAATGAAACTTATGTGTAACAAAGATAAAGAAAAGAGGGGAAAAGGAAGTTATCCTGAATCAGAGAAACCCTGTCTGCCTTTAAGCAACTTTGTCTGCACAAAACCACCTTTTAAAAATCATTTAGAGATCAGGATAAGCTCTTTAGAGAACACACTCAGGAAATTTAAGAATCACTAAGTTGACAGAGCACATCACATGAAGGAAACTAACAGCATCGGCTTTTAAATGGAGTTCATTAAAGATATATATATTAAAGAAGAATAATTGATACACCAAACCTACCATCAGCAGTTGAGGAATTCTTACATGGAATGACACTAGGAAATTCTAAGAAGTTGAAAGCAACCGCACTACAGCATACACCCTATATTAAAGTCACTTCCCAAAAAGGCATTTATTAAAATGGCAACTTATTATTAACCAGATCTGTCCTCTGGATATCTTCAAGCTAAAGGCTTCAGAAACAAACAGTTTGTAGCAGTTGGGAACACATTCCCGGGATTGTTTTGGTTACAGAAATGTTACTACTGACAATGAAGCATAAGAATATCCAGAAACTTAAGTTTCTAAGCTAAAATTCTACCACTGACAGAACGAATACACAACGAAGATAAATACAGATAAATAGAAATTTTCTGCAGAAAATCTCAACCCATTCACTTACCCTTGTGAACAAACTTTGAATTCAGGTGTGCTCTTTTAAGGGTTAATATTCTAGGGTATTGAGGGGTTTTGTTTTTTTAGCTTTATAGCAATATATATTCACAGGTACAAAGTAACAGTGAGTTACCTCCTCTCCATGTACTCACAATCCTTTAATAGCCTGTTACAAAAGCTAAGTGTAGCAAAGCAAGGACTGTATGATATCAACTACTTTGGGCAGAGGTTTTAAGTACCCACTTAGCTATGACTGTCCAACTAGCTATTACTGACCAAATGTTTTACCAACCTCCCACTGTAGTATCATCAAACGCATGCAGACAGACTGGATATATTAAACACTGGGTGCATCTCAGCACCCTGCTAGGACAAGAGGGGAAAAGTTTAGACCCGTATCTGCTGCGGGTAATTACGCCGCTGTAAAACGATGTAAGGGCCGCAGAACGGAGCCAGCGCAACTGCCCACGTCTCTTCTCAAACTTCTACCGAAAAACCACGAACCAAAAGCGGGATCGGGTTGGCTCCAGCCGCGGCGAAGAGGCCACAGCACAGGCCCTGCCCTGACTCGGTCCTGCTCCCGCCGGGACGAATGCGCTTCCACTGGACGCCGAGCCGGCCGCCCACCGCGGCACAGGGCGATCCCACCCCGGGCCGGACATGAAGCGAGAAGGGAGAAGACGGAGAGGTGGAGAGGAGCGGACCGGCACTGCGGCACGGGGAAGGGCGGGGGGCTTGCCGGGGCAGCCCCGCGGGGAAGGAAAGAAGGGAGCACGCCCCAGACCGGGCCGCGTCGCTCCCCTCGCCGCTCCCTTTCCGCTGGGCCGGGCCCGGAGAAAAGCACACGGGGAACCCAGGCTCTGCCCGCGTCTCAGCGGGCGGGGCCCGCGGGAGCAGCAGGGGATATCAGTGACCACACATCTGGCCCCGCGCCGGGAGCTCATCCCGGTACACTTCCAGCCTCAACGCTCGCAGGGTCCCCCCTCACCGTCTCTTCCCTCAGTCGGGCTCCGGCGCAGCGGTACGGAGCAGGGAGCGGCGCTCGCGGGCCACGGCCACTACCGCCTCCGCTGACAGCGGCCCCAGCCACAATGGCCTCCTGGTGCTCCACACAGGCCGCGCCAGGCCCCAGCCCGCTGACAGACAGCCGCTCGGACGAATCCCGATCCTCCGACGGAGAAACTCCACCAATCGCGCTCCGAGTGTGGGACGTAGCGGCCACTATATGAGGGCGGACCGCAACGCAGCCAGAGGAGCTCATCGGGGCACAGCTCCCGCCCTCGGACTGATGTCATCACGGCCCGTCAAGCTGTCACTGCGCCTCGGACGTCACCTCACGGGTTGCCGCGGCACAGGCCGTGACAACGGGAAGGAGCGATCCATGACGGAAACGCCTCCCACGCGTAGACGACACCCGAGGCACAACGGCATCACACAGCGGCGGCCTGGCGCGGCGCTGCAACTCACCAGAGGAGCACGATACCTGTGCGTTAATCACGCCATCTGCAGAAAACAGTAATGTTTTTTTTTTGGAGGCAATAAGACAACCAAAATGTACCTTTTCCCCCCGCCGCCTTTCAGCAATAGCAAGTCGAGCGGCTGGAAGGCCATTTCCCCGGAGATGGACGCCACCGTTAAATTTAACTCCATCCACAATCAAGTTTCAATTCAAACCTATTGAACCATGAATGACCTTGCAGCTGGCGGGTGAGTGCCTCCGGACTGTTTGGGGCAGGGAGCGAGACCTCTCCAACGGGCACAGGCCCTCGCTCTACGAGGCAACGAGTCCGCCGTTTTCCACATGGATTTGAGAGAAAAACACACACGTAATCAGAGTATCAGGGGTTGGAAGGGACCTCCAGCTATTATCTAGTCCAATCCCCTGCCGAAGCAGAAACCGCTGGATTATCGCCCAGCGATGGAGTCTGGGGAAAGACTTTACCTAGTTGCAGAAATACAAGTTGAAAAGCGGTTTTTCGGGGCCTACGAATGTCAGGTTGTGTAGCATCAACACCCAGCAGTGATAGCCGGGCCAGAGGAAACCAGAAGCGCCGCTGGGCTTTGAGCCTCTCCCTAGTTCCGACCCTCTCGCCTGGGGGCGGCTGTTGAAGCCAAAGTCAGACGAATCGGTGCAGGCTCCACGGCGTGGGCCTGCGGGGCCAGTAGCCAAGGCCGCCGAATCACCTTGGCAACGGGCAGGCCCAAATCTGCTCTACTCACCGCCAAGACCTCCCGCGGCTCCATGGATGGGTGGCTATACGGCATGGCTACACAACACGGCGCAGCCGGATTTTCCCCCCCAGCGGGAGAGAGGGGAAGGGCCGGAACCCTGATTTATAGAGATGCTCGCGGCACGCAGGTGAGCGCAGCCATGTTGCTGCCCCTCAGGGTGGGAGGGTGCCCTCACTGCGCCGGTGCGAGGCCCGTGCGCATACGCGCTGTGGGGGGTGGCGCCGTGAGCAGAGTCTCGGCCTCCGTGCTGTCCACGCAGCCTCCCGATACAGAGGTAGCAGTGGTTATTATTATTGGTAAGCTTGAATTAATTTGTAATTAATAGTGATTTGCCATGCAGTTCCAGAAAACACGGCGCTCAGCCCCTCCTTTGTAATTCCCTGCTCCTCTCTATCCTCTCCGGCTGCAGGCTGGTAAGGCTACATTTGTCTACAGCACCTCACCTGCTTCTCTCAGCCTTTGCAGCACCTCTTTGGCAAGAGGTGAAAAGCTTTTTAATTAAAACTGTGTTTTGAAAGTTCCTGTTGCCTGAGGTTAGTGTGTTCACAAAGGAGACAGGAGTCCCGAAAAAGAATTAATCTTATTTCAACAGAATCCATCGAGATATTCCTTAAGTGGGGTCTCTCAAATTTTTGGAGGGCATATACTCTTCTTATCCTAAAGTTTCTCAGCCATTCAATTCCCTGTCCATCTCACCATTTGTTTTAGGGTAATTAGGAGTTACATTCCAAAACCTAACACTCCTCTTGATGTTCCTGATGTTCCAGCACCAGCAGGGGGACTGGACTAGAAGAAATCTCCAGGTCCCTTCCAATCCCTGACATTCTGTCAAGTCAGGTCACCAGTTTCTAGTCATACCTTCTTGCCATGATTCTGTGACCACCTTCTGGCTTCATTTTTTGCCAAGTCACCGGAGTTCAATAGGCTGGGCTATTCTTGTTCTTAGTTCCTTTTTTCATCCATTTATATCTAGATCACATTGAAGTTTCTGTTACTGACAATACTACAACACACAGCTCTCTCTACAGCTGCTTGTATCTTGTCTAACATACAAGTAGATTCTGAAAGAAAACAGATGTACCACATCCTGGCCCCCACTGATTTAGTTGGCAACAGGTGGTTAAAGGAAAGCACCACAGCACAAGTTTATGTCCATGATTATTCTAATGAGTTGTGCCCTATTGTGTGTCTCTAAATTAAATGCTTGTCCATGCATATAGATGTACGCACAGTTGTGAATGCTATTTTGTGCCATACTGATTTTAGGTTGATCCTTAGGAAAGCCCATCTGTAAATCCAGATTAAAACATCAGTGCAGTTGTAAGGCTACATTTTTAGGTAATGTAAACAGCATTTTTGAGAAATTTAATCCCTTTAGAGAATTTGGCTTCAGGATAGGCATCACAAACAAGATCGACCTTGGCATTTGCTCCACAATGAGAAGGGATTAGAAATATGAAATGTTTCCCCCCTCAGCTACTGATGAGTCAGTCATCTTTGTCAAAGAATCATCTTACAGGTTTGAAGGCACCTCAAGGATCATCTGGACCAATCTTTTCTGGCAAAAATCACAGTCCAGACAGGATGGCCCAACACCCTGCCCAGCTGAATCTTAAAAGTGCCCAATGCTGGGGAATGCACTATTCCCTTGGGGAGATTATTCTAATGGCTGATTGTTCTCATTGTGAAAATTTTTTCTTATATGTGGTATCTCTCCAGGAGTAACTTTTACCCATTAGATCTTTTACATATGATGATTTGTAAAAAGAGACTCTCCATCTTCTTTGCAGCCACACTCTCAATGCCAGAACATAGAATCATAGAACAGAATCACAGAATGGTTTGGGTTAGAAGAGACCTTCAAGTTCATCTAGTTCCAACCCCCCCTGCTATGGGCAGGGAGACCTTCCACTAGACCAGGTTGCTAAGTCCATCATCCACCTTGGCCTTAAAACATGGTGTCTTCCCAATGCCTTCTTTTCTCAAGGCTGAGCAAACACAGTTGTCCCAGCCTTTCCTCATATGGCAGGCCTCCTGATCCTTTGATTATATTCATGACCTTTGCCTGGACATTCTTCAGTCTTGTTCACATGTATTTCCTCCAGCTCCCACAGGCTAACACCAGCAGCAGAACATGTATTGGTCTGGTCTTATATTAAGGTTGCTGAAGAGCAGATGCTAAAAAACAGATTTCTTGGCATATATCAGCCCCTGGAGGTATCAGATGCACACGTTAGAGTTTATGTATTAAAAGCAATTGCTGTCCTCATTCTATTATCTTTCTCCTGGACAATTCAGGAGCCAATTCCAGTCAGTCATGCCTTCTTGGATCACTGCTGTAGCTTCAGCTTGGATCCTGCAGCTCTTCCTTCCTGAGAATATGGGGCCCATTCCACTATTCGTAAAAGCAGATGGCAGTTTATCAGATGCAATAATTTGTTATCCTGACATGTAGTCAAAGGTCACAGAAAAGGTAAAAGGTCACCTGAAAAGCCAAAGGTCATCTGAATTGTAAAAGGGAAAAAAAAAAAATCAAATCAACAGTTATTCACAGGGTCAGAAATCAACAAAAAGGTCAAAGGTCACCTGAAAGTTAGAAAAGGGAAATTGTCAGCCAAAAAGACAGAGGTAGCAAAAAAGGTCAAAGGTGAATCAACAAGGTCGAAGGTCATAAGAACGAAAAGTTTTACCTAAAAAGTCAAAGGTTATGCTAAAGTTAAAAGCTAATAGAAAAAGTCAACAGTTGTTCAAGAGGGCAGAGGTCACCAAAAGTCACACAAAAGGACAAAGGTCTGCCTAAAGATAAAAAGTCACAATGAAAAGTTAAAGGTCAGAGATGAAAGGTCACATAAAAGTCAAAGGCCACCTTAGCTTACAGTGGCCTCCTGAAATATCAAAGATCACTCAAAAGATCAAAGGTGATGATAGAGGCCAAAATGGTTTTTTTACTCCATTTCCATGATTAATAGATTTTTGTAATGTGTATCTCAATTGCAAGTAATTGAGGGTTAAGATAATCCCTGCCTGATGTTACTCTAATCAGAGATCATTATCTAATTGTTAGCAATCAAGTAGGATATGAGCTGGGTATTGCTACTATTCAAATAAAAAAGGTTGTGGGATCAAGAGCAGAGGTCCCAAGGACATTGGGTCAAGGTCAAAAGGTTAGATACACACCAGACCATGCCTGCTGCAGGAGATTTTCTGCTTGTTGCTTGTTCTCCCTCTTGTTGAAATTCTGACATGAGCAGACAAGCCCGTTTAGAGTCAGTTTATACTGGTCCTTTAGGAGCAGAGCACATGGAAAAAGACTGCTTCCAGTGCTAATTTCTGCAGTTATTCTCCTTTATTCCCCACCATGGGTTTTCTGTACACATTAATTAGTAGTAATAAAGTAAAAAAAAAAATCCCACAAAGAGTTGTATAAATCTTTTAATTGCATCATGTGATTTTGTTGTACACTCTCCAAAAGGAAGTATCACTTGAAAGACAACAGTTCCCTTATTCTGTTGCACTGTACACATTCTGCAAATAAAAGCCAGGGTTGCAAAGGAAACATTGCTCAGGCTTTCCAAATAATTAGCTGAAAGAAACAAACTTAAAACAGCTGGGAATTTACAGCCAAGAAGGAGAGGTCTGCGGGTGACTGGGCTAAATTTGAAACACAAATGGCAAAGGGTTGGGGGGAAAGCTGGGAGAGAGAGGGGCAGCACCCTTCCAGTTTAAAGAAGAAGTAGGGAAAAATCCCCTAACAACTGTACACTAGTGATAACATGCTCAGTAAGCAATGTACTAAAAAAATAACTTAATAAAAGAGCTATACAGTTGTAGTTATAAATACTATTTCTTTAAAACTAGTTAAGTAGTGTAGGCTACAATAAACTTCATAGTTACTCCAAAGAGAGCTGTACATATTATATATATTGCACAGTAAAAAAGTTCATTCAATATACCATGTGTAAACAATTTTTTAATCTTCTTTGGCAATTTCAGGACCTAGAGGAATATTTGCTGTGAAAATAAAGCACTTGGGTACAAGGCACATCAAAAGCTTTCAAAGCTGCAGGATAAATCCTTCTAACACTTTCCTGTTAGCACTGTCATTCTCTGTAGGAAAATATGTATCTATCAATTCAGAACAATGTATTTCTAACAAGTATCACTCAGAGGTCTGGTAACAACAACATCAACTGTCCCAGGCTGTTATTCTACAGTCACAGATTTGGCCAGGTTTCTTGGAAAGTCCACCTAGAATGAAGAGACAGACTTTCAGTGTGTGACAGAGCAATACTGACATTCTGCACCTGACAGTTCATTTAGTGTGCTTTTTTTAGCCTTCCTAATGAACTCTGCTTATTCTAGACAGACTAACTCACAGAGGAGACTATAGATCTGCAGTTAATGACTCACTGTTGCATTCATCCTGATTCCAAAACCCTCTTAACAAATACATGCTACTTTTCCAAAGCATTTTCAAACTGTCGCACCTTATGAGTGTCAAACTACACTGCACAAAGGACCTCTGGTCTTGACCCCACAACCTTTCTTTTTATTCTAACTGGTTTAGATTCACTAACACAATTTAATGTTTAATTCCCTGAAGAATCACAGAATCACAATGCCAGGGATTGGAAGAGACCTCAAGAGATCCAGTCCAATCCCCCTGCCAGAGCAGGAACACCCAGATCAGGTCACACAGGAAGGTGTCCGGGCAGATAATGAACATCTCCAGAAGAGGAGACCAAACACCCTCTCTGCACTGACTGTGCCACACTGTTCTGTCACCCTCACTGTGAAAAAGTTATTTCTCATATCTCTGTGGAACCTCCTGTGTTCCAGCTTGCACCCATTGCTCCTCCTCATCCTATAATTGGAAGTCAATGAGAAGACCCTGGCTCCATCCTCCTGACACTCACCCGTTACATGTTTATAAGCATGAATGAGGTAACTCTTCAGTCTCCTCCACGCTAAAGAGACTCAGCTCCCTCAGTCTTTCTGCAGAAGAGAGATGCTTCAATCCCTTCATCATCTCTGTGGCTCTGCACTGGACACTCTCAATCAGTTCCCTTTCCTTCCTGAAATGAGGGCCCCAGAACTGGACACAATCCAGATGTGGTCTCACCAGGGCAGAGTAGAGGGGCGGAAGTCCCTCTCTCAACCTACTCGCCACACTCTTTCTAATACAGCCCAGGATGCCATTGGCTTTCTTGGCCACAAGGGCACATTGCTACTCATGGTCATCCTGTTGTGCTATCTGCCCTGTTAAGTAATCAGACTAAGCAAATAATCTAATTTTTTTTTGAGAAGGACACTAATTAAAAATATATAATGCTGGATGGGCACTGAAATGCTACCTCTGCTGCCACAGCCACTTTATGCTCTCCTGACTATAAAACTTTGCACCAGTAGAAGGAAGCTCTAAACAGCACTAAGTGGAGCACCAAATTAAGAAAGCTCTTACATCATATCCTCGGAGAACAGCCAGGTGGAATGAAAGCAACTGGAGAGGAATCACACTCAGGATTCCTTGAAGGCAGTCAACTGTATGAGGCAGCTCAATGGTTTTGTACGCAAATTTTGAGCTTTCTGTGTCTTCTTTAGAACACAGAATGATTGGACGACCCTGGGAATGAAATTTTTGCAGATATAGCATCTTATTTGCAACTTAGTAATTAGGAAAAAACCACTTAAATCACTAATACATCCTTTTTATGAGGAACAACAGCTACACAACATGCATGATCTCCTTCCCTATAACCTTGCATTAGTTAGAAACTACCTGTCGAGCAGTGACCTGTTGCAGAGCATTCTGGCACTTGGTGAAACAAGGATCCTTCATTATCACCATGATAACGGGCATTTGTTTGTCGATGAGGGCTAAGGGCCCATGTTTCAGCTCACCAGCAAGGATACCTTCAGAGTGCATATAGGTGATTTCTTTTATTTTCTAAAAAGAAGAGCCCAAATGCCATCAAGTTACTATCAGGTGAGATACAAAAACTGCAAGAAGCAAACCACCAAGGCAGTACTACCTTCCACTTCAATAAAGCAATACTGAGAGATTCCTACCAGAGCTCCTTCCAGACAGGTGGCATAATTATATCCTCGTCCCATAACCAGCAGTGATCTTTGTTTGTACAGCTCAAGAGCCAGGTCATGTATCTTCTCATCCAAGGACAAGACTTCCTTGATCATCTCTGTTGGGGCACACAAAAAGCACGTGTAAAAACTATTTTAATTGAAAAAAAATTGTTTGCTTGTGATATGATGTTCTAATGATCGATTAGAATAAAAATACAATGTTATCCAACTGTTAACTTTGTATCTTTGAAACTTTGCAGTTTAAGGATGGTCTTTTTTCCACCTTTAGTTAGAGATTTAAAGAAACTATTCCTTTAAGTGGTGCTCATACATCCCCATTAATATTTCTGAAGGAAATTGTGGACATTCTTTCCAAAGTCACCTTGAATTTGTTTCCTTTCATCTACCCCGATTTAAAAATTTCCAATCATCAATTTAGGAGATCAACTAATATTTCTCACACAAAAGCACCTTATTACAATTGGAAAACTCAGCCCATGAAAATGGGTTTCTTGGAAAGGTTTTTGTGAAAATGGCAATTGGGATAGACTAATTGTTCATTTTTTTTTATATTATCTACCTTTCAGTAGGAGAGTGAAAATTAATCAGGAAAACACATCCTCAAGTAGTATTAATTATAAACACCTCAATTCCTCCTCAAAAACAAAATATCAATATACCTGGCAATGATTTTAGTCCACTAATGATTTCCTGTCTCCTTTTCTGCAAGGAAATCCTATCTTCAGACATCATTAGGCCAAACATCACAAGAGACACAAACTGACTGGTATAAGCCTGCAGACAACACAAAATGTACAGCAGCTCAGTCTGCAGACAGGATGAGTTCAGGTTGAAGTGCTACAATTAAAAGTTTAATTGGATTCCAAGAGGCTGAAATACAAAGTCAAACACAGCAGTTACCTTTGTGCTTGCCACACCTATCTCAGGTCCAGCATTGATGTGTACACCACAGTCAGTCTCACGTGATATGGAGCTTCCAACAGTGTTGGTGATGCCAACTGTCAGAGCACGACGTTCCTTACAATACCTCAAAGCCATAAGGGTATCCGCAGTTTCACCTGGAAAACATTTACATCATTTGCTTCAGGTTGGCAGAGCATAGTTATTGTTTCCTAAAAACCGTTAACAGTCAACAAATGTGTTCTAAATAACTGCCTCGGAGCCAAATGAAACTGAAAATCTTCCAGCACTCACTCGTCATCTCTCTATTTGAATCAAACATGAAAGAATCTTTCATTCAAGATAGATCTGGCACAGCACCCAACATCTTCCTCTGCAACATGCAGAAAGCAGTAAATAATTTGTTTTTTTAAGTGTAGTAAATGCAACTCACCTGACTGACTTATAAAGAAGCACACATCATCTCTGAACACAGGTGTGTTTCTATCCAGGAAGTCACTAGCAAGTTCCACCATCACTGGTAACTCAGTTAATTCTTCCAACACTTGTCGAGTCTGCAGTCAAGCAGCACATAATATTTGTTATTATTTCCATTCATGAAAGTCTTAACCTCTTTAGAGCCAGAGATTATCTAAATGGCTTAGTACAGAAATTGGTATTTACAGCTTTACAGAGCTTTACAAGTCAAAGCGAAAAAAGTTAATTCCTAGCATGGCAAGTAACAGCATTGGAGTATTAATAAAGAATGTGGCACAAAGTAAAACTAAATAAAAAGGCAAGATCCCTCAAGACAAAATTTGGGAAACAGAAGAAAGTAGATGAGCTGTAGTCTAACAACCCAGCAGTTAGGACATACATACACTTTTCAGCTAAAGCAAAAAACTTACAGCTACTGCAGCATGATAACTGGTCCCACAGCCAATAATGATCAGTCTTCGGCATCTTCTGATTTCTTTCAAATGATCCTTCAGGCCCCCCAGCAAAACTGTGAAAAAAAAACCCCAAACAAGCAGGTATCAATAGTGTATTTGATTGACTTTCTATTTAATACACCTAAAATCTACAGGCTTAGAGTGCTGCTTGACTGCCTGTTGTGAATTACCTGTGCTGCTCTCAAAATTCACCCTGCCTCTCATCGTGTTGACAACAGATTCTGGTTGTTCAAAAATTTCCTTTTGCATGAATGCACTGAAGTTTCCTGTTTGGGAAAAGATCACATAATAATGCTTAGGTTTGTTATTTGAAGCCTATTGCAGTTACAAAGATGACTTTTGAGCCTTGCTATGTTAGCACACTAATATGAGTGTGTGAGCTTAAAGAAAAGCTCAGGAGCAGGTAAAAAACGAGGGCCAAGGAATTCACTCTCTTAGGTTGATTTCCCTTTCCAACACTGAGAAAAGTAATCAAATTCCATTTTAAGGAGACTTTTGTATTCCATTTCAGTTCTTAGTTTACAGTCAAAGTCTGCCAAGATCAACAAGATGTTACCGTTAGTTATATTTTCACTCAATAACAGGATTAATAGAAGTATATAGGACATTTCCAATGCTAAAAACTTATCCCTTGCCTCCCATCTTTCCCTCGTCTTGCCAGTACAGACATCACAGAATCGCAGGGTGTGGAAGGGACCTCAAGAGATGATCTAGTTCAATCCCTCTGCTGGAGCGGGTGGTCAGACAGGAACACCCTCTCTGGGCAGCCTGTGTCACTGTTCTGTCACCCTCGCTGTGAAAAAGTTTTTTTCTTGTATTTCTCTGCAACCTCCTGTGTTCCAGCTTGCAGCCATTTCCCCTTGTCCTACCATTGGAGGTCACTGAGAAGAGCCTGGCTCCATCCTCCTGACACTCACCCGTTACGTATTTATAGACATGGAGGTCACTCCTCAGTCTCCTCCAAGCTAAAGAGACCCAGCTCCCTCAGCCTTTCCTCAGAAGGGAGATGCTCAGATATCAGATCATTCGCACAACAAATTAGCTGTATTCAGCCTTATCTAATACATAAACAGTTAGTAACTACCTATCTTTTATGATTCTCATTTACAGGCATTTCTACCCACCCTTCATGATTTGCTGTAACTCCATCTGCAAGGTCTGGATGGCCCGGGAAGGATCGTCACTTGCTGAACGCTCCAGACGGTGGATTGAAAGCTTCCCGTCAGTTACTGCTGCAATGTCATCATCTTCTAAGAAAATTACTCTGTTGGTGTGCTCAATGATGGCACTGCAGAAGACACAGAAACAAGACAAATCTGACAGGTCAACGAGAGTTGATAGCAGCACTCCTCAAAGCAATTAAATACACTACAGGGTACTTCAAGCCCCCTTCTCTCTTCCTTTTGGACATAACTGCAGAGAGAGCCATCTCAAAGGAAATGGCTCCATCTGCTGCTCTTCCTGCACTCACAGGAAACTGGAGCCTGAATGAAGGCCTAGGAACTACATCATCTCACATTAGCAGGTTCCTGCTGATCTGATCTTGCCTTCCAGGATTTCTGACAGAGCCATGAGGTCAGTCAGGCTCATGCTTGGAGAATGACAAACACATACTTCAAGTTCAGGTTTCTGTTAAGTTTGGAACACCACCACTATCTCCTTCTCTGATAATAATAAGATTTTCATAACTGTCTAAACAAAACCAGTATTTTGAGAAGCATTTAACTACCTTGCATCTGAAGCAAAGAAAAATTCTACTGCCTTATCCCCAACAGCATGAAGGCAAGTAGAGCTGTCCAGTCTTTTTATCCGTGAATTGCAAATGTTCTTCACATTCTCAATGTTGCCTGTTGAAGAAATGAGACATTTCATAGGCAAAACCAGATCTGTGAAAATTAGAGATTATAGATTATATAGGTTCAAGGTATCACACACAAGCATTCTGGGGGGATCAAGTTCACACAAACTACATGTTCAGTAGCATAAGAATAGAATATCCTCAGCTAAGAAGATATCTGGGGCATCAGCTGGTAGTTTTATAGTATGAAGACCAATTAACCTAATTACTAATAATAAAGTAACAATCATTTTAGCACTTAAAAAAGAAGTAATTTGATTTATCAACTTACATGTCCTATATAAAATAGGAATCTGTTCAGTGGAGAGCTTGTACTTGCTTCTAACTCCAATGAGCAAAGGACTCCCTCTCCTACAAAGGGAAAACACAAATTTATAAAGAGAAAAACGCACACAAGTCAAAAGGCATCTTAGAAGTTATAAGACAGTATCCCATCTAGCTTCCTAAATAGAAAGATCCTCCTCAACCCTAATCCTAGAGACATTTCATGGCAGTTACATAAATTGGTTTGTTTCTGTTAAGATTTGCCAAATATTATTACATAAATAAGCACCATATGCCTTGATGATTCTTTCCGATGAACTACACCTAGGTATATGAAAATATCTATAAACAAACTATTCTCCTTCCAGTAATCATGAGAAAGCTTAGCATAGGCATCAATTTGAATACTGATTTTAAACAAAGCTTACTGGGCCTTTGAAGTGAGCCAGCAATAAGCTCCAGCATTCTTTTGTGCTGTTCCACTCTTTAGCCTTTTAAACTCAGAAATGTCAACTGCACCTTTGATATTGCAGAATATTAAGGTCATTTTTTTTTTCAACTATATGGGTCAGGCACCATATTGAAAGACTTAATAAAAAATATAAAATCACAGGAATAAAAGAGCAATTCACACAACCCCCAATACCCCAGCTCACAATTTTAGCTTCTCTTAATCCCCTCATTCCTAAAAACGCAAACCTGAACCACATATAGAATAGTTCATTTCAGGAGATGTTCTCAGTCTGAGAGATGGAACAGCTGGCTTTTTCAGTTTTAATATAGTCCTATTTTAAACCACAGAAAGCAAAGGGCTTTCAGCTGTTGTACAAAACAGCCTTTATTCCCATTGCTGGTTCACTTGCTACTTTAATATCTTTACATTGCCTGCAGGTTGTTTTCCAAGTCTTAAATAAAAGAAGTTACACAGAAAAACCTCAAATGCTGTGACAGCCATAGAACACTATTTATGTAACCTGTTAGTACATTGGCATTTTAGCCAACCCGGAGATACTTCTATTTGCCTGTATTCAAGGCAATGTAAAATTGAAACCCACTTTTAGATGTAGGAGGAATTTTAGCACACCCTGAATATAACTTTAGAAAGTGAGGACACACTGAACGTTTTTTAGTGCCACACTGTAGCTGGGAAAAAGATTACAGGAGTGTGTCCTGAGTGTATCATTTGGACCATCTCCAACCAAAAGTGTTAACTGCAAGAAGCAAGAAAACATCATGATGGTTCGTCTTCCTGTCCTCAAAAAGAGAGTAGTCAATAGCTTTTTTGTTAAGCAAAATCAAGTTAAAGATCATATGAAATCAGTGCAAGCCTCTGGAAAGTCTAACCTGCAGTCAGCATGGCTCAATAAAAGTTATATTTAATAGTAGAAGAGATGCTCAGCAGAGCTTTACAGATCCTCATGAGGATTCCTCTGATGCAGCTATCTACCTCCTGGTCCACTGAGCAGTTTAAACATGAGTACTCCAGGGCCTTTTTGTTTTTACGAGGAATTGGTTTTCTTTTTTAACCAACAAAAGCACAAATTATGCATAAAAAGGACTTCTACTAACCTAGTAGCAACAGCTTCACCTGGGAAATGGATGCTCTTGAAAACCAAAGCAAAAGCACCTTCCTGGAAACCATGCAAACACAAGAGAAAAAAAGAAAAATAAATCCTGAACTTATCTCATTTAGTTGCATCTCATTAAAGTGGGGCCCCGCTTCCTGAGGGGGTTTGGAAGGAAAGCTCTTTAACTGCTATCAGGAATCTCTTCCTGGAGGGCAGATTGTACCTTTAAAGGATCTGGTCACCCAGCAGAATATGCACTTAACAGGGCAACAGCTGACCCATCAGGAAGGGGACACTTAGCCTCAATTTACTAATAAAAATGCCACCTTCTAAAGCAAGGCTTAAGAAAATATAGGATGCTACTTGTAATGAACACAACAAAGGCTATTAAACATTTAGTAAGACTTTTAATAAGAATGTGCTGCAAACTTATCAAATGAAATCTCAAAGTTACTACTTCTAGTTTAAGCAGCAAATTCTCACTAATGTATTTCCCCCCCCAAAAAAAAACCCAAAAAAAACAAACCACAAAAAAAACTTCCCAAGAAAAACCCCAACAAACCAAAAATCCACAAAATCATCTTTTTTGTATTATTAATCCAGGTTGCAAACTTGATGAGTACTCCGAAAGCAGAACCAGACTCCCCACCCCACCTTGAAGAGAAAAGATAACACAGACTCCTCTTGCAGGAACTCCAACAGACTATTCTCTCCTTTTGCCCTCAGATGAAATTTCCCTTCCCCTCAACAAAGTGGCTGCACCACTGTTCCCTCTCAGCCCCATACACGCCAATCCTGCTCTGGGGGAATCCTAAAGAGCTGCTTTAGAGAGGAGAAATGGGTAGGCAAAATAGGGGAAACAGCCTCCCAAAGACTGGGGGAGGAAACAGGAGCCTTCTCCAAGTTTGCAATGCATCTGCTACATAACAGTAGATTCTAACTTCACAGTTTGGGAACCAGCTACACCATGAATCAGTACATCTTGTTAGATCTATTTCCAAACAGGGGAGCCAAGGCACACTGGTAGACAAACCTGAATCATAGCAGTGTTTTCGCATTATCAGAATAGCCTTTAAGAACACACTGCCCTTTATGAGAGATTTCAACAACCAGAAGCTCCTATAATTATTTTTTTTTACATTAAGCTGCTTCATTAAAAACTGTAATATCCTGTCGATTTTTAAAAAAAGCAAACAACCCAAAACTTACCACAAATGCAATTTAAAAATTTACCACTGAAACCCATTTGAAGCTCCTAAACTTTTAATCCATTTTTTTGTTCTATTAAGCATTGTTTAGAGGTGAAAAAGTGTTACTTGCAGCACTCTGAAGAACTCCTGCAGAGGATCTAGATGCATAAATGCAGAAACCTCCCAAAAGCTTATAAAGTAATACAGGGGAAAAAAGAACTTTCCACTTACCAATTGCTGAATAACTCTTTCCACTAAGGCTGAAAAACTGGTGTCCTCACTTTCTCTGTTGTCATACATGTACTTGATCAATTTGGGGATTGTTTCTGTATCCGTTTCAGATTCAAATTCATAGCCTTTGCTCTCCTGAGATGTCACATAGTACAGTAAAAAAGTGTTTTAGTCCTCTTTTGGAAACACTGTAATAATCATAGAATGGTTTGGGTTGGAAGGGACCTTAAAGATCATCTAGTTCCAACCCTTCTGCCATAGGCAGGGACACAAAAATAGTAAGATGTCCTAAGACTTGTTTAGTACACTTCAAGCAACAAGAGACAGAAGGCAGCCCACTTCACACACCCTCTCTAACAATGTGAGCATAAATTCCTACTCTACTCAGAGGCACTGTGCATTTATGATCACAGAACTTCTTTTACTTCTGTTTATCGTTATTAGTCAGATACCTTTATATTACTATTTTATGGACGATATCCAGAAACTTGAATTCATGTTCCAGCAAAGTCATCAGACAGGAGGCTGGTGGGGCTACCTTAATTTCTCATCTTAAAATCAATAGACTCACCAGAAATTTTCTCAGGTCCTTATAATTGGTGATGATTCCATTATGGATAACTACAAACTCTAAAAGGAAAAAAAATACATATATAACAGTAATGGAAAATTAAGATACTGAAATTGGAACGCAAAGTACAAAAGAAACTACTTTTTTTTGTTGTGACATGGACAGCAGAAAGCAGATGCTTACAAATTCAGAAGGCATATGGAGCTTGCTCCAAATCATCAAGACAGTTTTAAACTGCACACAGTATAACAGCACCAAGTAGAAAATTATATGAAATCTCGAAAATTGTATGAAATCTCCTTTTTCCAGCGCAGAAAATACTGATGGTGTTATATTTTAAGTCTTATCTTTTAAAAGAAGAACTGTGTCCTTTGACTAACTTGTATCCATTCTCAAACAGACTTCGTTAATCTTAAGCATTGTTACTTTTGCCTCAGAAGAGGCTATGTGATTGTAAAAGTGTCTAACCTTGGTAGAATATCCACAATTCAGCCCTAGTATATAAAATAGATGCCATAATGCCAGTAAAAAGAAAGTAGACATGTATGAATTGCAGATTCAAACAGCTGCAGAGATTACATACCATTCCCTTTATCGGATCTCTGTGGGTGACTGTTTATTGCACTTGGTACCCCATGGGTCGCCCAGCGAGTGTGAGCAATTCCAAAATGAGTTTCAAAATCAGCTTTTGAATCCAAGTCATCTTGTTCTACACACAAGAAATTCAGTTAACTGAATATTTAAAGCTGAGTCTCTTAGACACACAAATAGTTACACAAAGAATTCCTACAAGCATAAATCCTAGAAGTTATCTTTTGGCTTTCTTTTAAACCATTTGCTTTCTTGAAACTGCACTTCAGATGGTTCAAGAAACTTTGTTTGCCAAGGTTGGAGCATTTTCAGCCAATACCAACAGCTAAGCTATCAGACCACATTACTACAAATTATAATGTAAACATACTAAAATATAACTTTGGATCTCCACAGATGGAAGCACTGCATAAAGCAGATGACAAGCAGATGCCTCAACACTCACAAATTCTGTCAGAGTCCAAGTTCTGACACTTCAGTTACAAAGCATGGAAGTCATCCAAGACAGCCCAGGTCCTCAAACAAAGAAACTGCCAAAAGAGGGCCGAGTGGCCCGATAATGTCACAGCACTACACTTGAAGATCAATTTGCTTTTCAAGTGCAGATTTGGAAGGAACAACAATTAAACTGCCATTGGATTACCCGTAATTTCATGGTCTGGCTTTCTGCTGGAATGCAGATATTATCTGACTGGGAGGCCAAAGCAAAGGGGTAATTTTAAAGATACTTACTGTGCAACTCTTCTTCCAGGGCCTTTACCTTTCCTCTTTTCTTAACTAGTTTGATGAATCTTTCTTTATCTTCGTTGTTATTTCCATCAATTGCCACTCCTACAACACAGGACACGGTCACAAGTGTTATTTAAATCACACAATACACTGGATGAATAAAAAGGCTGAAAAAAATGCAGGAAAGCACACAGAACTATCCTGCAACAAGATAGACTGTAGCTAGACCTTTTGTTGCCAAACTAGATCCAAGTCTACATCCACTGCATAGATGAAAAGATAACATGAACCATATCAAATTTTGTTTTGAGGACAGATTGATATTGTTTTGCCTCATGAAATCAGCCAACTCAAATTTAAAGACATTTAATCATCTTCATCCTTTCACTGGGATTCACACACATAAAAGGCTGATGCATAAACTACACGACCCTGCCTGGAGGTTGCCTTCCTTACACCCTGTTTGCTTTCCTAAACTTCAACCACCATCTGATGACAGAGCTAAACATCCAATTTAAAGTCCTGAGAAAAGATTAAGAGAGAAACAACCCTCCCCCCCAAAAAAAAACCCCAAAAAACAATAATCAAGGTAATTAGTGACGATCTTTCAGGACTAAAAAACCCAGACAACTCCAAAATGCTGAAGTTAAAAGCACTCAAAGTCACATATGTAGCTAATGGTGCCAAAATCAATTTGTTGAATTAGTTTCCATACCTGCAGAGTCATACCCTCTGTATTCCAGTCTCTGTAATCCTTTTATCAGTGTTTCAAATATTTCTTTCCGAGTCCGAGGCACTCTGTAGTTTAGATAAGCAAAAATTCCTGTTTAAAGAGAAAAGGGGAAGGGAGGAAAGAAAGAAGTTTTGTTAAAGCCTGTATTACTTCAGACTCAATTCACAAGCCTTTAAAACTAATATCACAGAAAGGTCTTAAGGGGATGCCACTTTCCATTTAGTCCAGTTCTTCCCACTGTTTTTTTTTAATGGAAAGAGTCGAAATACAACAGAAGAATCAAAATCCTTACACTTTCCTGGCCAGTTTTGCTCTCCTCATGTTACCCACTAAGAGTTAAACAGTTGAGAAAGCTTAAAAAAATAAAAATCCTATTTTTCATGAAAACCACAGCTGAAAATGGGAACACTGATCTATTTCATATCCAAATCTAAAACTAAGCACTCAAAGAAAGAATATATTCTCCAGTACTAATACAAGGAGACTTTTGTAATCAAAGTCATGGCCTTCAATACCGACAGGTAGGTACTAGGCACAACATCTCTTTCTGAAAGGCTCCCCTATACAAAAGTGGCTTCAGCAGGGAGAGAACTGAGAAGAAAACGTAAAGAAAGAGCAGAAGTCGAAAGGATAGGACAACAAAAGGACAGAAACAGAAGATGTAAAAACAGTCACACAAAAGACAAGCCTTCACCTTTGGCGGTGCCTCAGCACAGCTCTGCCTGCCAAACCCAGCTCGGCAGAGACAATGGATCCCTTTGCTCGCCCAGTCTTACGCGGGTCAGCTCTCACAGAAGCATCACAGGAAGGATCCTCAGCAAATACAGCCCGGGAGAGTCTAAAAGTCTGATCCCTCTTCTCTTGAATAGACTAGTCATTCACCAAGAAATGGTGTTCTTTTTCCGCTTCAATATTTGGGTTGTTTCTTTCCTTCCTTTCCTTTTTTTTGGGGAGGGGAGGATGGGGAGGCAAAAGTACACAAGCATTTTTTGTCAAAGAATTTTAGTGGGATGTCATTTTATCTTTAGAAAAAGTGGAATCAAAAGGTCACCTGAGAAGGAAAACAACCATTCCTTTGCCTACTGCTCTTTTGTAAGGATAGACAGGTCAGGCCCATTATTAACTCAAGCAAATCTGTGCCCCAATGAAATAGAACAGTCTAATTTCTCTGTTTCAATAGTTTCTCCACTCAACCAGTCAGGACTAGAGATTGCACTCCACAGAAACGAGGCTTTAGAGCTGTTAATAAGCAGTTCAGGCAAGCAAATGTTTTAAATAGAAAAAGCCTTTGTTTGAAATTTAACACCCTCTTCTCCTTCAATTAAGGCTTTTGAACTGTAAATGGGTGCAATGAAGACGCCATTCTAATGATACTCTAATAAATCTCCCATATAAATAATATTGTTTTAAATCGGGTTACTCTGCTGGTTGACAGTGAGACTAGGAGACAATTGCACTGGCTTCCAAATTCATCTTGGAAGGATTAAAGGGTAGAAAACGCTTTTCTGCTACAGAAGTGAGATGTATGAGAAGCTCAGCCTAATTATTTCTAGAGCATCCAACGTATTAAGAGATATTAAGACAACAGTTGCATTTAAAGGGGCATCTGGGAATTCAAATAGCTCAATACTGTTCTCCATGGAGGTTCTGAAAAATAATGCCTCTGGTTATACAGTCACCTTAGATTGAGAGCTTGTTCATTTTTCCTGGCAGATATTTATCCTTCCCTGGCACTAACCACGAACATTAAAAGCAGGATTATTCAGTTTCTTCAATACCAATTTCTCAACATCATTCCAAAACGTTGCTACACACCTCATTTCAGATCCAGCTCTACTTTCTCAGCCAGATTTCACAACGTTTTTAGGATGCATTAGCCTCGTATGTTCCATGTGGCATCTCTGACTATGCAAAGATTCAGGAAAAAACTCGCTTCAGGACTGTCCTCACAATGATACCAGTGTGCTGGAATTGTTAAAAAAAGATCCTTGTTTCCAGGTAACTGAAGCTGTGCTTCCTCACACTTGAATTAGAAGATGCAGAAGTCACCTGAGGCCATGTACAATGAAAGCAATGGCTGCAGCCTGACATCTCAAGGAATATATTATAAACTCCTCCAGTTAAAGGAAATAAATCTTAACTCTCAGCACCAGTTCTCTAGTGCTTTTATGTTTCATGATTTACTCACTCACATATTTTCTTCCCTACTCAGTCATCGTTTTGGCTGGATTTAAAGCACATTGCTCAACTCATGCAGAAACAACTTTGATAAAGGCTTCTTGTAGCTTAAATTCCTTTTGAAAGGAAGTGAACATCAAATAGTCATAGCTACATCATACTCATGATAAAGAGTTTTATGATGCTCCCAAGTTACCTTATAATGGCCAACTTGAGCTACTGGAGCCCATTTCCAGTGCTCCCATCTTTCCTTGCAATGAAGACTCAAGTACCCTTGCAAGCTAATGCAATACTGAAGTGATACCTATCAAGTAATGCTTATTTGTCAGCACAACATAAGCAATTAAATACTTTCCTAAATGAATACACACATTGAGCCCAATTAAAGCCTTTAAGAAATCCTTTATTAGTCTGCAGCTCTCTTGACCTGAGTGGTGAATGAAGTTTGTAACTTTCTTTAATTAGAGTTTGCACAGAAGCCTGAACTAGATCAATCGTGTATGGTTTACCTTCAGAACTACATAATCAAGACAGAAACAGAAGGTTGTTAAAACATTACTAAAACCAGCTTTAATCAGATATAGACACTGAAAGCCAGGCTTACCCCTCACATGAGCACCAAGACTTTTGAGTTTCCCCTTTCCCATTCAGGATGGCAAGCAGAGCCTTCAAGAAAAATTAATTGAGTATATTTGGTAGGAAAAATCCACAAGAACTCCTGCAATTCCAAGATTTCACCAAAATCAAGAAGGGGGCAGCCTATACTTTAAGTCCGAACAAAATGTCTCTATTGGAATAATTGCATTATTGATGGTAGAAACTTAGCTTTGATAAAGTCCCAATCTCCTGTTCATATCCTGATGAAGCTTAATTTGATTTAAAATAGATAGATCATCAGTGTAAAAGCATCTTGCCTGGTTTTTAAGCTCTGCACACTTTTGCTGTACTGTGATAACATCCCAACTTTGTTTCCTGAAGAGCACTTTTACGGCAGCAAGCAAAATATTTTCAAAACAGAAAACAATGGGTTTAAATATTCCCACGACAGGGAAAACAAAACAGGATGTATTTTTAACACTTATGTAAAAACAAAACAAAAAGTTATTTAGAAAGTGCTGGTTGCAACCTCAAGAACTCCTGCACTTTTTACAGATAAGCCTGGCAGGAATGATATGGGACATCTTTTATGATAACAAACTCATGTAAAATGTCACCAAATGTCAATCAGCTCTCTTTTTTTCCATACTGAGTCAGTGACTCCACCTCGAGTGAGATGTTTTCCCAAAGACATTTAACACCAACACCCTCATTTCCAAATCAATACACAACCCAGATTTGCTAAGTTTTTGGTGCCACTATTACATGCCTTCTGGATTAGTGTCTTCTACCAATATCTTCCACTTGCTCGGGCCCTGAGCCAAGTCTCTCACCTGAAAGCGTTTGTTTAGAAGGCACTGGGTTTACCCCATTGATGGGAAACCGAGAGTCACGTAGGAGCTCAGATATCACCTACTGTTTCCATTCCTGCCAAAGAGGCTTAGTCGCTCTTTTTGAGGTTAAAACTAAAGTGGATGTGGAGGCAGGGGAAAAGATATCCAGCTCAGAAAGCACACTTTTGGAACAGTAACTGAAGTAGCTTTCAGCACTGTCTCACAAAAGACGTTTTGTTCATGTGGCCTAAGAAGTATAGGCTTTTTTTTCCTGTTTTCAACTAAAATATCCTTCCGCATAACCAGAGAGGAGGTTTCAGTGAAGAGATGGGAAAAGTTTCAATTAGATTTCCTCCATAACTACAATTAGCAGCTTCAGAACCAGTCCTTTAATTTTTAATGTGACCCAAAGCGCATCTAAAGAGTAGCACACCCGCTGCCAGCATCACCTTCACCATCTCATCTCCCTTTGGTAACAGGAAGGTGAACAAACTCACACCGGGCAAGGATTAAACTCTTCCACACCCTTTGTTCGTAAACCACCGGCTCTTCCCGAGCGGGCAGTGAGTCACGGCTGATGCCGGGGACCCGGGTAGACCAGCATATGAGGGAGGGCTGTGTGTCAGCCGGGCACGGGGACCAGCAGGAGCACTGGGCGAACTGGGCAGCCGGGACAACCCACAGAGCGGCCGGGCGGTGGGAAGGGGATTTCCCGATCCGACCGGAGGACAAGACGATGGATACAGAGAACACGCAGAGGCGAGGCTGCAGGGGACAGAAAGGTGATATCCTTTCCTCAGGAGGTTAAAGGCGCTTCATCTTTACTTGCTGTCACCACAGGAGCCGCTCATTCCCCCTTGCCACCCCCATAAAACTTCCTCATCCCCGGGCCCCCGCTGCCAGAGCGGGGTAGCCCCGCGCCGCTCGGGACAAAGCGAGCTTTGTGCCACACACCCCTCCAGGAGAAGCGGCCCCGCCCCAGGAAGACCTCACTCCTACCGGCCACCCCCCCCGGCTCCGGTGGGTCGCAGTCGTACCCCATCACTCACCGCACATGGTCGACCACACGATCCTCTCCCCTGACAGGAAACGAGGCACACACCCAACGCCCCAGCTGGAGTACTGCCGCTGCCGCCTCTGCTGCTCTTATAAGCACGGCCGGCTCGGCCCCTGTCTCCCTGCTCATTGGCCGGGGACCGGGCTCCGGGACCGCTCCGAGCAGTCGCGCCGTGGGGGCAGAGCCCCGACGTGGAGGCGGCTGTTTGTGCCCAGCCCCCGCCCGGCCCGGCCCGGCCCGGCCCAGATCACACCGGTAGCGCACTCTTGGCCTAGCCCGACCTTTCCGGGGACTGTGGGCAAGCTGTGTCCAGTTCTGTGTCCCTTAGTTCAAGAATGACAGGGAACTGCGTGAGTCCGGTGAAGAGTCACAGAGATGATGAAGGGATTGGAGCATCTCCCTTCTGAGGAAAGGTCAAGGGAGCTGGGTCTCTTAAGCTTGGAGGAGACTGAGGGGTGACCTCATTAATGTTTATAAATATTTAAAGGACGAGTGTCAGGAGGATGGAGCCAGGCTCTTCTCAGTGACATCCAATGATAGGACAAGGAGCAATGAGTGCAAGCTGGAACACAGGAGGTTAGACAGAAATATAAGAAAAAACTTTTTCACAGTGAGGGTGATGGAACAGTGGCACAGGCTGCCCGGAGAGCTTGTGGAGTCTCCTTCTCTGGAAACATTCTAACCCTGTCTGGACATGTTCCTGTGCGACCTGATCTGAGTGTTCCTGCTCCAGCGGATTGGACTCAATGAACTCTTGAGGTCCTTAACAATCCCTGACATTCTGTGATTCCGTGGGGACTGTGGGTGAGCAGAGGGATCCATCTGCTTCCACCCTGCTGTGGTGAGGAGAGGGGTCCACTGGGCTGTGGAGAGGGAGAAGCTGGCATGTGATGGGGAAGCTCCATCACATCAGCATGACATGGATGGGTCTGAAGTGAAGTATCTGGACAGCCCCTCTTTGAGCTTGCCAGGGGAAGATGACACCCCACACACACATTTTACAGCCTTTTTGGCCACAGGTGTTTAGAAATACACTGTCAGCAGCCCCCTTCATTTGCAGAGGGAGGACTGAGCGCACCTGCATGGTGCTGGGCTGTAGGGACACATGGAATGGCCATCTCCTCACAGGGAGCCTTTCCCTGCAGCAGCAAGCTAAACTCCAGGTTAGTCTGTGTTATTTACCTTACCTGAAAGAAGCTACAAATTGGCTCTAGGAGACTTCTCCAGCCTCTTAGCTCTGGATTGGGCCCTTCCTGCATGAGCGTGATAGTGGCTACAGGCCCAGGCCTGGCCACTATCATCTGATGGATGGAATTCAGTGCAGGCTTGGTCCTGCGTACCCAGATATGATCTTATTTTAAAGAAATTTGTGATCACAGAAAATCAGGGATTGGAAGGGACCTCAAGAGATCATCTAGTCAAAGCCCCCTTGCAGGAGCAGGAACACTCAGATCAGGTCCAGGAACATGTCCAGACAGGGTTAGAATGTTTCCAGAGAAGGAGACTCCACAAGCTCTCTGGGCAGCCTGTGCCACTGTTCTGTCACCCGCACTGTGAAAAAGTTCACTCTTCTACAGGCTGAACAACCCCTTCAGCCTGTCCTCATAAGGGAGGTGCTCCAGCCCTCTGATCAACTTCATGGCCCTTCTCTGGACCCTTTCCAACAGCTCAATGTCCTTTTTATGTTGAGGGCTCCAGAACTGAACACAGTAACTCTAGTTGGGGTCTCAGCAGAGCTGTGTAGAGGGGCAAAATCACCTCTCTTAACCTGCTGGCCACACTTCTCTTGATGCAGCCGAGGACCAAAACATTCTCATTAGTAAACAGTGGCAGGAGGATGTAGTGAATGTGGACCGCAAAAAAGAAGAGCTGTAATAAATACCTGGGAAAAAATCAGGAGGAGCAGTTATACAATAGAAGAAGCTGGATTATGGCCCTTTCACTGCTGGAATAGGCTCTGCATGGTACAAAGGATGATGGGACCAAATGGAATTGTCTTCACACTCCAGCACTTCTGTGATTATAGCTGGGTTATAAAACTTCTTTTAAATTACCCTTTTGGGCTGAGTGGCTGTTATATTTTCTGAGAAGCGATAGGTTGTTGCTAGATTCATACTAGAATACACAGCGTATGTTCTCATATTAACAATTACAATGCATTATTTTAGGATATGTGGGTTTTTTTTATATGCATATCTATTTATAAAAAAAAGAAACAATAAACTGGAGAAAAGGAATTATTATGAGGATTATGAGAAGGATTATGAGAACCATAGAATGCTTTAGGTTGAAAGGGACCTTAAAGATCATCTAATTCCCTTGAAGAGTTGCACTTGCTTCAAAAAGTGAAACTTGAGGAACCAAATCTAGGCTGTGTAGATGACAGATCATCACCCTTCTCAGCTGGACTCCTTCTGCAATTTTCACATATTACTCCTAATAAAAATATTTGAGACAATGTGGAAAGCTGAGCACTCCCATTCCCATTACTTCAACTTCAAAATATTGAGCAGAGTTGTTTCCCTCTCAAGAACACCTGGGTTTCCAGCTTCATCTGGATTTGTTTCCCATTTCCTTCCAGCTTGATAGTGGTGACATGGAGACATTGCAGTGAATTTCACTGATATTAAAAACAGAGTCTGACCTCACATTTGAAGGAGGTTGGGCTGCACACAGCACAGTGTACTTCAGGACAGGACACAGCTACATGGGACATGCCAGATGCCATCTGGGTTCAGCTCAGCTCCACCAGGAGTCTTGAACATAACCAGCCAAGTGCCTTTGAAGTGAAGTGACCATCACCGTTCTTGTACTGGGAAGTTCAAAGGAGAGGAAAGCGCGTGCTCTGTTGATGGTTCTCTCAGCAGAGGTGTCAACGAGCAAATCTAGGATCTGTCTAAGAGCTGATATTTTCAGCTTAAGAGCACATAAAAGTAATTAACAGCTTTTCATCTGAGAACAGAGGTGACATAATCGCCATCCCCTCGCCGTCAGACAGTCACTTTGAAATGCTAAAAGTGATGTCTGTTAGGAGGGCTTGCACATAAACGCAAGTCAATGTCATACTCATGACTGAGAATTAAGTCACTGTGATTTAAGGCAATGACGGCTTTTCAGCAGAATTGTTGTGATAAACACATGTAATGTAAAACCAACCCGGCTAATTAACCAGATCTGAGGTACTTTGAAAACACAAAGAAGCATTTAAGAATAATTAATCTAAAGCCTTATGTAGGGAACGGCATTAAGCAATTTCCTGAGCTTTTGATGTAAATGTCTCATAACAGGAGCCAGAGAAATAAGTTAATGGGAAATGTCAGGGAGACAAAGAAATGTTTGGAAAAGCCTGTACATTTTTTCAAGCAAGCCAACTTTTGGTGCCGGATTAATTTTCTCAGCCTGTTGTTTGGTCCTTCAGGTCAAGAGTGAGAAGTGCTGACAGAGCAGTATGGACATCTGTATGTCTGCCCTCCTCTGCCTCATTTCTGGGGATCAAGACCCAGATCTACTCAGTATTTTTCATAAATTCTAGATTCTCACAGATGAGGCGTGGCTGGGGGGAGCAAAGCCAGCTACTTGCAACAGCTGGGCAAAGCATGCCCTTGTAACAAGTCAAAAAGCTTAAATTCCAAAGATAAAGAAAGCATTCAAAGAAATGCTTAATTCTTTCCAGCACACACAATGTTATGGCTTCACTAGAAGCGTCTGAACAAGGAGCTGGTTATAAAATTAAGAAGGTTCCACAGCTACAGTTGTATAAGGCTTGTAACAGCTACAGCATCACCTCTTATTTCTCAGCCTCTTGCTTCTCCAAAGACTGGCCGTCCTTCCCCAGTCTGTCTAGATCCCTCCTGGCAGCAGCCACTCTCTGACTGCAAGAACTCGGCACTTCTCAAGCTGCCCTGGCTCACTCAACACCATAGAGTAGGCAAAGACCAATGTCTGCATTGCTCTGAGTCATTTTATTTCCCAGCATATGAACCTGACTTGCTATTTTGGTAACAACAATTCCATTCCATCCTTCTCTTGGTTTGTTTTCACAGCTTTAATACTTCAAGGATTTAGAGTGGCCCTCGAAAGGAGCACCTTTGAAGCTCGAGTGCAGTTTTGCTGCTGGCTGCCCTCCAGTTTGGCTTTTAGACAGTTTTCTGTCAAGAAGATTCTAATCTTGCAAATCAAAACCTGCTGCTCTGCAGAGCATATACCTGCACTGTCCACAAAGTGAGGTAAGGGGATGCTATAACAGCCTCAGTTTTGTCACCTAGAGTGACACTTGTACCTTAGAGTGCCTATTCTACACCACCCTCTTCAGCCAGGCTCATGAGCAGCCCTAAATCTATCCCCTGACAACTTCTGCAAACTACAAAGTTTAACAACTTTATTGACCCAGTATGAACTGCACTGCTTTACTGCCGGTAAAAATTCCTCGTATTTTTCATTATTTCTTTTTTTTAAAATACAGATTTCCCTCCTAGCAGGCATAGAATTTGTGTTTTACAGTAAAATTAAACCCCTTTGGGGTTTACTTGGGTTGGACTCTATCTATCTACTCCTAATAGCTCCAATTATAACCTCATCCTAAGGGTGTCCCACAATATGTGTGGAAGTATGACATCTCCATAGGAATGTTTATGCACCATAAAGTTGTCTTTCGCAGCCGAAGTGGCCTGTGGTATTGTCATTGGCCTATGATTATTTCGGTGTGAACACACCAGATGAGGCATGGTGCAGGCTGATTGAAAGCAGGAAATTCGGTTTTGAATCAAAAGATTGTCCCCAGATTACTCCATCATCATCCCCAGACAATGGGAGACAAGATGATGGTCACTTGGACAAAATTTAGGGAAGAATTTGAGGGAGTGGGAGGAGTCCAGAACTTCCAGAAAACCAAAGAGGAGTGGATATTTTTGTTTTCTGTATTTTCACTAGATCTTAAAATGAAGAGGGCTTACTCTTAAAAACTATTCTCCTCCAATGATAACATTCAATTTCAAGTCAGATCCAAACATCTTTCATTTGAGCTACACATTTTGACAAGCACATGCAGGCAGTTTTCAATTCAAGTTGACCAAAACTGGCTGGCAAACCTGAAACCAAACTAGGCAAATTCCTTATTTGTACAGCTGCATGCACTATGCTCTCCTCCACCCCCAGTAAAAGATGGTGCCGCAGGACATCAGCACTACTTCAGGGCAGTAGTACTTCAGGGGGGTCCTGCAACAGGCAGGAGGGATGATCACCCTCCTCTGTTGGGGAATGGTTAGCAGC
>VZTY01014868.1:2253-20296 GCA_013400935.1 Turnix velox
AAGGAGAGGGAGGAGGGCGCCGGTTACGCTGCCCGCGGGGAGGCTGAGCTCACCGCCTCCCCCTGCTGCTCGCCCCCCGCCAGGTCCCCCAGATAATATTCAGCGGAAACAATAGGAAATATCAGCATTTCTTTGCAAAGGCCGAGCGGCGCGGGGGGAGGGCGGCACAGCACAAAAGGGGCTTTGTTGGGCGGTGTGGACCTCCCTTTGTGAGCGGCCGCCTCCGACCCCGTGCCTCTTCCGCGGCTCCGGTTCCGATCCGGGCCCGGGCAGCGCGGAGGGAGGTGCTGGAGCGCGGTCGGCGGGGCTGTAGAAAGCAGGATCTGAGACCGGAGCGAAAACACCGACCGCCTTTTGAGGTGCAGCACGGGGAGCGGTCAGTTTGTAGGAGGAGCAGCTCCGCTTGTAGCTGGCACATCAGTACAGGGTGGGTTTTGAGCCCAGGGAACATGGGTTGGTTTGTGCGCTGCTGGTGGTATCTGTAGGAGAAATTATTGGGACGATGTGGACGGTGGGGGAGAGGCTCAGCGAGGCCGTGCTCTGTGCCGGGTGCCCGTCTCGTTCCAGTGGTGGGAAACCCACATTTGAGCCTTGGGGAGCCCCGTGATTTCTTCGTGAGATGAACGTTTTCTCCTCTTGCTCTCAGGCACGCCATGGATACCACCGGCCACAGCCTCCTCCTCCTCCAGCAGCTGAACATGCAGCGGGAGTTCGGCTTTCTGTGTGACTGCACAGTTGCCATTGGAGATGTTTACTTCAAAGCCCACAGAGCGGTGCTCGCTGCTTTCTCCAACTATTTTAAGATGATATTTATTCATCAGACGAGGTAAGGATAGACAGCTCTTCTGCCTTTTAACTGAGCTGCTCAACTTTCTCATGTTTGACCTTTCTAAAGGTATTAAGGTCTGGAAGAGCAGTAAGTGGGAATGTTAGATGGTCTGGAATTATTTACCTAACCCACAACAAGACATAACTCTAAATTTTTCCCAGTCTAGAATGTGTTGTCCTTTAAAACCATCATCTTAATCACCAGTATCAGGCCCAGCATTTTGGAGATGAGACATTTGCATGGCCAGAGAGAACAAACATCTAAGAACCATTGTCCTCCTGCTGTGAGACTTCACAGATTTGCAATCAAGGGATGCACAAGTACTCCTGCCCATGAACGGTGCATCCATTGCTTTGCATTAGGCTTGCTAGGTGGGAATGGTCCTTCTGGCAGGGCCCGTGAGCTTGAAGCAATCAAGAAGGTGTAGCTTTATCTGCAAGAGCCTGAAGCACAAAACTATGATAGGGCTCCAGACTGAGATCATCAGTTTATTTCATGCTGCACTTCAGGTGCCTTGCGTGGCTGGGCCAGGAGTGGTTCTGCAGGTATAGCAACAGTGGTGCCAAGGTCTAATTTCCCTTCTGAGCTGGATCTTGCTGCTTGTAATCTATTAAACCCTTCTTCGTCCTCCTTCCTTCCTGAGGGCCATGGTCCCTATCACCACTGCAAGCAATCATTAGCTGTTTTAACTGTTGGCCAGGTAGCCCTTCGTCTGGGAATGAGAATCATTTAATTTCCTTTCTGATAGACATTGTTTACTGACACTTAAGTGCAAAGCTCATAAAGATTACACAGTGGTAACAGCTGAATTCATTACTTAGACACACAAGTATTCTTTGTCTCATGTTATTGAAGTGGCATGTGCTGGTGACATGTAGCTTGCATGGCATTGCCACAGCACTGCGCAGCAGCAATTGGCTGTGTGCATGAGTGAGAGGGTGACAGGGAGCTGGCCACCATCACCAGTGGTTGTGCACACAGTTGTGTACATGGTCGTTACAGGGCTCAGGGAGGGATTGGTGCCAACAGGGCACGTGCCCTTCTGCAGTTGTTGAGAGGAGCAAATGAGCAGGCAGGTAATGAATCGGGATGGTAATTTGGAGCCAGCTTGGAGTATGTATTTAATCATCTGTCTTGTTTCAGCGAATGCATAAAGATTCAGCCTGCAGACATCCAGCCTGACATATTTAGTTACTTGTTGCACATCATGTACACTGGGAAAGGGCCAAAGCAGAGTGTCAGCCAGAGCCGCCTGGAGGAGGGTATCCGCTTTCTCCACGCAGACCACCTCTCCCATATTGCCATCGAGGTGAACCAGGTGTTTTCCCCAGAGCCTGTCCAGTCTTCAAACTTGTACGGCATCCAGATCTCCACTGCACACAAACCAGCAAAGGAACGCCTGGGAGCAAAGGAGACTCTGCCCAAGGCAGGCAGCAGGTCGGCTGCTCAGGGTGATCACCCACAGCTGCAGCTCTCTCTGGCCATTGGCCTGGATGAGAGCTCCCTTGACCAGCAGGTTGCTTGCCCCTCTGCTCAGCCTGCTGCTCTCCCCAAGCCGGCAGAAGAACGTCCGAAGCTCTCGGTCTCCATAAAGCAGGAGAGGTGTGATTCAGAGCCGGTGGTGTCCCAGAGCTGCACCCCTCCTTCTCCAGAGGTAGCAAGACCTGTCTTTGCTAAGGCCAGCCTCAAGGTGCACCTCTGTCACTACTGTGGGGAGCGTTTTGACTCTCGGGGTGGGCTGCGCCAGCACTTGCACACCCACGTCTCGGGCTCCTTGCCCTTTGGTGTGCCTGCCTCCATCCTGGAGAGCAGTGACCTTGGGGAGGTCCAGCCTCTGGCTGAGGACAGAGAAGCTGGAGATGGCCACCAGCTCGGGACCTTCCTCCTCAAGGAAGATGAGCATCAGCTGGAGCATCCGAGCTGCAGCGACCTGGAGCCTCTGCAGATTGGCCAGCTCTCCCTCATCTCCAAAGACCATGAGCCAGTGGAGTTGAACTGTAACTTTTCTTTCTCAAGAAAGAGAAAAATCAGCTGCAGCGTTTGTGGCCGTGCTTTTTTCCGGAAGAGCCAGCTGCTGGAGCACATGTACACACACAGAGGGAAGCAGCACAAACACAGCCGCTGCCACCGCCTGGAGAGCCCAACCACCCCGAGGTTTCATCCTTACTGTGACAGTGAGAGCCTGGGGAAAAGCTCCAGTTTATCCCAAGACCACTTAGATGAGTGTATACTAGAGTCAGATCTCATCCAAGAAAGTGTTGATACCATCCTGGTAGAGTAGTTCTCCCTCTGTGTAGCCTTCAGGTGCTGAACTGGGTATTTCCCACCTAGTCAGCAGCTACTTGTTGCAGCTCATTGTCTTCATTCACTGTTCCCAGTCGCCCCTGTGATGTCTCTGAAGAACTGTGTCCTTTGATTTGTGTACTTGCTTTTTTACTTCTTTAACTTTAAAACTTGAGCTAATTCCCATCTGAGTCCTTCTTGGAAGACTCAGTTACATTTTTATGTAAATGTGAAGTTAGTCCTGCTCTGCTTTACTAGAGACTGTATTGCTGGGTGTGAGGCTTAAACATCATCTAACACAGTGCCTAGGACTGTTTGCATCCTGTAGAATTGCTCTTCTGAAACTACATGGAGGGAAATGTTCATGTTTCCCAAACAGTTTGGGTTTAATTAAAATAAATATCTCAAGGAGATAAATCCTGAAGTTTGTCTTGTATAACTGCAGTCAATAAATCTCTGCATAAATACATGTGGCAGCCACAAGGCTGGTTTTTTCAAGGGCACTGGTGGCATTGCTGTAGGGGTGGCTGCCTTCTCTTTGATGAGCCTTGGAGTCCTCCTCTGTACAGTCTTCTAGATTTTCTTTTTGGACTGTGATGATTTGGGTGTGTTTTTCCTAATTTCTTCTCCTCCCTTGAGCAGAGACAAGTTTTTATGCCCTCTAAGACCATGTCCCACCGTTGGACCATTCTCTTTCCTCTCCTAATTTTCTCATGGAAAATAGTTTTGAATGTGTAAACAGCTTGGAACAAACACATTTTTATATGTTACAGTCTTTATGTTTGCCCAGAGCAAAGATATAGTTTGTTATTCTCTGTGGAGCTACCATAAAACAGTAAGGTGTAAGCTTTTTGCCTTTCACTTATCATTCATAGAATCATAGAATCATAGAATAGTTTGGGTTGGAAGGGACCTTAAAGATCATCGAGTTCCAACCCCCCAGCCATAGGCAGGGACACCTCCCACTAGACCAGGCTGCCCAGTGCCTTGTCCAGCCTAGTCTTGAACACCTCCAGAGAGGGGGCATCCACAACCTCCCTGGGCAACCTGTTCCAGTGCTTCACCACCCTCACTGATAATAATAATCTGAAGATTAATAACTTATCCAAGAGGAGTTTAAAATTTGTCTTCCTCTTGGATTCATGTTTTGCCCCTCTGTAGTTTTTCACCTGAGATACCCTCTGCTTTCTACTGGATGGGCTCCAACCCATCCCTCAACACGTGCTCTTAATCAGGAGGCCCCAAAGAGGCACATGAAGTTCCTACAACCTAATTTCTTTTAGAGTGAAGAGAGGGCTGCGTGAGCTGCTCCCGTAATCTCATTACCCAGTTTTTGAGAAGCTGGAGGCTCCCTGCCAGTCCTGGTGGAGTTGAGTCATTGCCTTTGGAAAGGGGGAGCCCAAACAATGGTGAGAACAAGTTTACTGTCAAAATGCCCGCTCCAATGCTCTTTGTAGTCAAGACCCTTGAGCTGTCTTCTTTGAAACAGTCCTGGAGCAAGAGCTGCAATTAAATCACTGCTGAATTAAAAGACCATCTGAGGTCTTTGAAAAGGCGGCTGCTGCTTCTCCTGGGGCTGGGAGCTGCACACTCTAGGGGAGGGATTGGCCACTGAGGGCTGCCAAATTGTGTTTTAAGACAAAGGGAAAAAACAAATAGCCTCTGAGCCTGCCTGGATGCTGTTACAAAATGCAGGCTGTGGTTTGGTGTGTGCTTGCCTGCAAGACTGAGCCCTCTTCTTGCTGTCCATTAAAGCCACTCGCTATGAAAGGACCTCAACTCTGCTAGAAAAGCCTTTCTTTAAAACAAGCAAAACCCTGCTGACAACCAGGCCTTCAAATGCTGCATCTGAGCATGGAGTGAGTCTCCTGGAGTGTTTCCTAGAAGAGAATCTTCTGAGTGTCTCCAGGGCTCGCAGCATCGACTCAGTCATGTCACGCACAGACCACTTACAACTAGGGCAAACGCCCTCCAGCTTACACTGACCTCCATTTCTGCATGATGGTTAAAAAAGCAAATAAAATACATTTTATAGCCATTCTCTAGTTGTGTGAGACACTTGACCAAGTGGGCTGGCTTCTCCAAATGCTGCTTGCTACATTCAGTTCCATCATTTAAAAACAGGAATGTTGGCCTGATTTGGTGTAGCTGTAGACAGCAACTAAAAGTTACTTTTCAGATTCTTCAGTAAGTAAATGAGCACCTTGGAACTTTGACTAAAACCCTAACTTTCCTGATCTAATTGGTTTGCAAGTCTTTGATGTCTCTGGGAAGATGAGGGGCTGGTGTAATAGAGCTCGATACTGGGGACAACTTGGGTGGGATGCAAGCAGCAGTGCATGAAGGCATCTCTGAGACATGCTGCTCCTCTTCAGATTTGTGGTCAGGATTGCTTTGCTCACTTCTTGGCCATTAAATGGGAGCTTTAGTAAAAACTATGATCTCAGGTAGGAGATCCCAGTGTTTGTCAGCTGTTTGTGTCCATGTCTTACAGGAGAGACTCTGTTGCGTGGATTGCAAATACATCAGTACAGCTGAAATCAGACTGAAATGAGCACTATGTTCATGTCCATGTTTTCCATGCCTTTGAAAAGTTCCAACTGTAAGGGATTTTTTTTAATCATCACGGTCCTTTATAGGGTGCCCTTTGGCTGAGCTTTGCAGTACTGAACGTCTGTGACATCAAACATCTACCAAAGGCAGTTTTTGCATCATTTGCAATACAAGAAATGCCTTTTCTGTAGTTTTCGACTGCAAATGTCAAAGCACTTAACAATTACAGCAGTAGGAAAAGCTTGGAGACACAAACCATCAGCTCTGAGGTACGTTAACTTGAAAACACTCTCTCTTGGTCTCATGAATAGAAAATAATTTTAGAAGATGGCTACATTCACTAAGCAAGGGCAGCAGCTGCACCTGGATGCATCACAAGTTCTATTACATTATGTAGAAGACACTTGACTTACCAAGTGCTTAACCTTTCTGCTGGTGCGTGCTTGAAAAATCTGCCTGACTTGCGCAGCTGGGCTTGGTGAATATTCATTTCTTGTGGGATTTTTTGGTCATAAAAACATAAAGGAATTTGTCACAATGTGCAGAATAATCATACTGCTGGTTCCTTCCAGATATGTGCTATTGGTTGTTAGACACAGATTGGTCCAAGCAAGGAAAGCTCCTGGGTGATGATACTTGAAGGCTGGCAGTCTGAAAGCTTCAGGAGATGCCCAGAGCTTTACCTTGTGCTGCAAAGGGCTCCAAGAATCATGGTTGCAGAGCTGATGGACCACAGGCATTGAAGATCCTTGTCTGTGAGCCCTACAGCTCATGTTTTATGAAAATGTGGGAAGATTTGGTCTCAGATCCTGAAGCCCCATAGCTTGAGCAACTCCTCAGCCAGCTCAAGGTAACCTCAGATACACCAGTAAGTGCTGCAGTGGATACCATCATCACCTACACAAATTTCTGGGTGCAAGCCTGAATGTGCCACCTGTAGGTTAACTGGCTTCAGGACCAAAGCATGCTCAACAGTTTCAAGATTGGTTTTTTGCAATATTTTTAGTGCTCTGATGCTAAAAGACCGAGGCCACATTTCTTGGGCTGCTTAGGGTGTAGTAAAGGACCTGGAATAAAGTGTATTTATCCTCCTTCTGCAGCATGAGGTCTGGTTATTTTACTGAGAAACCTGCCTTTCACCACCTGCAGTGGTGACTGGAGATGCCACTCGTGCAATGAAAGCATTAGGCCAAACTTCTGCATTACCAGTGCCGGAGGAGTGAGACCTCACTGCCTGTTACTTGTATAAGTTATCTTTAAAATGTAACCTGTCCCCTTTCAATATTCACCTGGAAATGTTTTTATTTTACCTTCTCCACCTTGAATTTTTGAGTGGCTTGGGGAGAGCACTTGTCTGCTGGCTGCCCAAGACATGATGCTGGTGGCTGAACCTTGCTCACTCCATCTCCACCCAGGATGATAAAACCTTCACCTCACTTTATCTTTGGTGCAGACTGGGGTTACGTGTGTCTTCATCCCTGTGGCTACACCAGCCATCCAGGCAGGTTCTTTTTTTGCCATAGTTTGGCAAAAAACAACTGCAGCTGAGTGAGCTTCTCTCAAGTCCAGCAATGGGAAAATAAATTCTGACCAAAAAGAAATCAGAATGAAAAGAGTAATGGATCTGCCCTAAATTATGTGCCAGTTAGATATTTACAAGTGAAGCTATGTCAGGACTGAATTCCCCAAGATGCAACTGTGGCATTTACAGAACTTTCATGTTTCATTAAAAAGAAATAAGGCAACAACTTCCCAAACAGCCTGAGAGGAAATGTTTCCACTAACTGTCCCAAACTAGATCTGTACCATCAGAACAAAGGCTCAGCAAAGCTCAAAACCTTGTTTGCTGAATTAGGCTGGTTTTCACCTAAGCTGAGATGACCTTGGGAAGTTTTACAGGGCCTGGGAGAGCAGAAAAGCCCTTGCATGGAATTACAGAATTACTCCCTAAAGATGCTGCTAAAGGCTTCACATGGCAATTGGGCAAAATTTTAGTCCATACTGACCCTCCCATTTCTGAGATAAATGGCATGAGAAAACATTGTGTAAAGCCCTCTCTTCCATCCCAGCACTGGCTTTACAACTCACTGGTTGCAGGATGTAAAGCCAGCTATAGGCACTGGGGCAAGGAAACCAGGTCCACAAGCCATGGTGAGTGATGCTGGGGAAGAAACCTCGTGGTAAGAAGTCAACCATCCAGCCAGGTCTGCGTGCAAACATTGGGCGTGCAGCTCCACCGAGCTCTGGCCAAAAGTGCTGCCATGCTGGGGGTGGAGGTTGATGCTCAGCGTCACCCTTCTTTCCCTGCAGCCTTCCCTGGAGGGACCCACTCTGGCAGCGGTCACCTCCTCCACCCCGCAGCAATGCTGGACTCAGCAGAGCAGGCGCCAAAGCCTGTCATTAGGGGCTGAGCATCTCTTCCAGCCTCTGTTTATGCCGGTGGTGTGGTTTTGAGCTGCTTACTCATGTAGAGTGCAGGTGTGGATTCCTGTTGTGCCTGTTGCACACACCTCAGGCCCTGCGCTGTTGAGCCAACCGGTCCCTCAGCCCACTGCGTCCTGCCTGCAGGCTCACAGCTGCTTTACAAACTTTGAAGAGATTTGGGATGAGAGGCTCACTCTGCTTTGGCCTTCCCTGCATTGCCCTGGTGAGCAGACTAAATGCAAACTCACTCACTGGCTGTTTGGGCTGTGACGAAGCGCGGCTCAGCATCCGCCTGCCCGAGTCTCAGCCCTGGAGATCTTCTGGCAGGCAGAAAGCAAGCAGCTGAGGCTGATGGCAGCAGCAAGGAGAGGCATGGCTCCTCCTTCTTCTTCCCTAGTGGGAATGCTCCAAAGCACTGTAGGAGTTGGAGTACTTGTGCTTCCCACCCAGCTGCCATCTCACCCATCTCTCATCACACAGAGCTGTCACAGCACGGAGCCTTGACGCATCGGCGCCCTCAGCCTCGTGCCTTCATTAAAATGGCAAACAGAGAGAGCAAACTTGACATAAATGACTGTCGGTAGATTGCAGAAGTGACATCCTGTTCAAGGTCAACATTGGCTCTCTGGGACAAAAATAAAACAGGGCTTGTACATCCATGCACCAGCGAGGACATGTGATGGGTTGCCCTGGCTGGGCACCAGGTGCCCACCTCAGCCAATTCCTCAGCTTGACAGGGGAGAGAAAATAAAACAGGAGGCTTGTGGGTCAAGATAAGGACAGCAAGATCACTCAGCAGTTACCACCGTGGACAAAACAGGGAAACTAATTTAATTTATTGCCAATTAGAAGTTAAAGTAAGGTAAGGAGAAATGGAAAGCAAATCTTAAAGTGCCTTCTCCCTGTCCCTCCCTTCTTCACTCTGATTCTTCTACTTCCTTCTTTAGCAGTGCAGGGGCACGGAGAATGTGGGTTGTAGTCAGTTCATCACACGTTGTTTGTTTCTGCTGCTCCTTGCTTTTCAAGGTGAGGATTCCTCTCATTCTTCCCCTACTGGATCTCTCCCATGGGACAGGGTCCTCCATCTTCAGTGTGAGTCCTTCCCATGGGATGCAGGTTTTTAAGAACTGCTCCAGCACGAGTCCCTTCCACAGGGTGCAGGCCTTCAGTAACAGACTGCTCCTAAATAGGGTCACAACTTCTGCCAGCAAATCTGCTCTGGGGTGGGCTCCATTCTCCACAGGGCCACAGGTCCTGCCAGGACCCTGCTCCAGCATGACCTCTCATGGAGTCACAAACTCAGGCTTCTGCCTGCTCTGATGTGAGGGTCTCCTATGGACTGCAGATATCTGCTCCACCATGAACCTCCATGAACTGCAAGGGGACAGCCTGCCTCACCATGCTCTTTACCATAGGCTGCATTGGAACCTCTGCTCTGGAGCCTGGAGCACCTCCTTCCCCTCCTTCACTGACCTTGGTGTTTGTTGAGCTGATTCTCTCACTCCTGTCTCCTGGCTGATCCCCTTCTTAAATGTGTTACCACAGAGATGCCACCACTGTTTCTGATGGGCTCAGCCTTGGCTGGCAATGGGTCTGTCTTAGAGCCATTTGCCATTGACTCAGACACAGGGAAAGCTTCTAGCAGCTACCCATTTAGCCCCCAGCTACCAAAATCTTACCCTGCAAACCCAGTACAGGATTTGGCACTGAAAAGGCACCACCTGAAAGGACACCAGTACCTACAGATGGTACCTGCTGGAGCATCCACTGTGGTGGGGCAAAAGTGTCTCTTCTTCCAAAATCAAGAGGTTTGAATGGATGATCTGTGCTAAGCCTGACTTATGGTTGAATGGGGTGACAGCCAGTCAGCTCTAGCAGCAGATGATACTTTTCATCTTTGCAATTTGAATTGCAAAATATGTTTTCTTAACATCTCCCTTTCCGTTTCCTATGCAGCATGTTTGTCAGGTTTTATGTAACAAAACCTATTTTAGAAATTCTGGGTCTGGGTGTTCTATCTGGAACCTTCTTTACAGCTCAATGGACATTTGCCCCACTGCAGAAAGGAAGAAATGTGAAAGTTGTGCATTCTAAAAATTGGTAACCTGTGTTTTTGCTTAAATGACTGTATAAGAAATAACATCCTCTGAGTAGTTTAAAAAAAATTCGCATTTAATGTAAGGATTTTGTGTGATTGCAAATGAAAGTATTTCATTATTTTAATGCCACCCAGCAAGAGCTAACAGGAACCATTTCTCTGGGAAATAAAACTGCAGATGTAAAATAACATTAGAGCAAATTATTTCAATAAATTTGTTTTCTTGAAGCATGTCACTGGTTTGAATTACTCATCTAATAGATACCCTGTATCTATTAGATAGGCAGCATTTGGGCTATTCTGGCCCTAACAGTGAGTCCACTGGAAGTGTCCAGCTCCCATTCATCCATCCATCCATCCATCCATGCATCCATCCATCCCAAGTACAGACCAGGATTCACAGATAATTTGTGATTTTACTGGATTTCTTACATGCATTTGTGAAAACAACTCTTGGGTTTTCATTTTTATACATAAACACACATAAAAAAAGCATCCATCATTTATACCATCTTAAATTCAAACACTAAATCCATGGCTGCTGTAGATTTGGCCCTTTTCAGTGTCCACCAGCAGCTGGAGATCAGGCCCTCAGCAGTTTGTGCATTTCCATTGTGCTTTTGGTGTCCCGGGGCATAAAAGAAAATGCAATATTTGTTTGTGTCACCACTGCCTACCAGCCATTTCCACAAGGAACTTTTCAGTGGACACACTTGCTTTCTTCTGGGCTTGGTGTTGACATGAGAGCAAAGCTTTTTATCCCCCAGAATCTAGCCCCTAAATACTCTTTTTTTTTTTGCTGCTAATATAAAAAAGCTGGGGGAAATGAAAATATTCAAAGTGACATGTCAAAGTGGGGATAAGGGACTTGTTGAATATAAAGCCATATTGTCCCTGCTAAGGAAAGGGCTGAAACATCTGAAAAGCAGATGGAAACATGTTGAAAAGCATCAGCACAGGCTGTGGGGTGAGCATGAGAACCAAATCATTACTAAGAAGCTGCTGCAAAGCAACCATGTCCATAATTGAGAGAGGCAACAAACAACAGACCTCTGGGCAAAGACCCAGGTGGCCTAAAAGCAATCCAAATAGGGCTCTAAGAAACCAAGGCTGTGCATTATTCCATTTTATTTTAGTTGCCCAAGATTCAGGCCATCCTTTGGTGCTCTAGCACAATCAGGCAGTCATATTCTCACAACTTCTCCAGCCCAGCACTCCTTTGCAAATGCAAATTCAGTATTTCTTCTCCAAAAGAATAAATATTTATTAGTGTTCAACTCTCTAATCATAACGCGGGAGTAAAGAGTCTTAATTAAGTCATTAGCAGCTGTTTCAAGTTCTGTAAACCTGTAAGAATAATCAGTATTAATACCATTAAAAATTTATAACTTCTTTCTGTATATTCTTTATCCTATTAAGGGCCTCAAGAAATTACATGAATTTTTCTGCAAAAAAATTAAATAATTTAGGGTCTGGGTCCCATTTCAGCTGCAAAGCAGAAAGCACACAACTTGCAGTTGCCAGCCCAAGTTGCCAGCCCCACCGTGGACTCCATTGTCACCAAACCACACCTGGAAATAGTGACCCAAAGCCCTGGAAGCAGAAAGCATGATCCAGCAGCTGCCAGAGAAAAAACAAACCACCCAGATGGGATTGCTAAGAGCTGTGCCACTCCATGACAGTGGAGCTTGACCTCCATCGGTCTTCAGAGTCTCAAATATTTTCTTCCGGCAGTATGGGGAATCCTACTGGGAATTTAACTGTCAAGGCAGCAGGATGGCTTTTCTCAGCCACTGGATATTTGTGATCCTTCACAAATACCCTATAGGAGTTCCTGAGCAGCCAGTACTTTGCAAATGAGAGCAACTGGTCAACAACAGAATGGAAACCTCACCAAAAGAGCACGAGAGGAGCAATCTTTCAGAGATTCCAGGCATGCTACCAACTTTAAGATTTCTTTTTGTTCAGCAAGAGCTGGACACAACAGAGCACCACTGTGAGTTTATCCTTTTATATGTATGAAATCTCTCCATAGCTGCCCACTCAATCACAAGGCAAGAAATCAACAGGTACAGTCAACTTTTTAATGAAATAATCATCAGTTATATCTACAGTTATAACCAAGGGTAAAACCAGCTACAGAAAGGATGCAAATACAACTCTGGATGTGGAGCAACAGTCGCAGGGGCCAGGCTGGACCAAAGAAATTCTGCCATTCTCCTCCTCTCTTGAAGATGTGCTTCACCTAAAAGGAAATACTGAAATACATGAAATTCTCCCAAACCTGCTCAGTAAGCAGACAGGAAATGACAGCCTGGCCCCACAAGTGCCTTTTTTGTTCCTTTCCTATTGCCTGGTCATCCTCCTCCTCCAATGGCACCAGTGGGCCCCACAGAGACCCTGTGGCCCTTTGCTCAGTGCTGACCAGCCATGGTGCCCAGTGTAACCTCATGAGAATCACTGTGGCTCTTCCCAGCAAAGGTACATATGAAAGTCCTTAGAAAGTCTCTTTTAGAACTATGGCAAAATACCTGGAAGGACCAGTATGAAGTACAAAATTACATTGTACACAATGAATACATTTAAAATGTTCACACTGAAAAACTGATAGCCATAACTTAGCAAATAAATTCTCTGAAAAAGAAGACAGGTTTTTCTTTAACATCCTCTCATTCTGCTGAAGTTCTACTTGCACAGAAACAAGCTGTGGCACTCACTGCCCAGAGTCCTTTCATAACAACGGAGATGCTCCACTGAAGTTTAAAACGTGGTTGTGCACCAGGTAGGAGGGAAGTTTACAGCCCTTGTTATTTCAACAGGAATCCAAATCCTATGCTGGGAAGGGAAATCTCAGCATAACAACACCCATGGTCAGTGAGCAATTGCCCAAGCAAGGCTGCTATTTCTGTATCAGCTGAGGAACACGCAAGAGAATTTTCTCAGGAGAAGAGGCTGGCTTGCCCGCAGCTGTACACACGTCCCAGCTGCGCAGATGCAATCCCAAACTATGAAAAGGCTCCTTCCTCTTGGAGAGCTGGTAGCTGAGGTGATGCTCGTGCACACGCAATGCTGGTGCAGACTCCCTTGGGGCAAGACAGACTGTGGGACAGATTGGCCTGTCTGAGCATTTTACAGCCTGTCCCCAGGCCCTCATGGCTGGATTTTTTTTTTCCCTGAGGACTTTGGTAAGAGGACTCTGGAATTTCCCTGGAATTTTTCAGAGCAAGCTGTGTGATGTGCCCGAGTCAGCCAGAAAACACATTTCCCAGGGGACACTCAGGCTCAATGAAGGCGGGCAGGCTTTGCAGAGAGGAGGGGACAATATGGGACAGGCTGCTGCCAGCACCAAGTGGTGTCAACAGCACCCAAATCACAGAATATCAGGGATTGGAAGGGACCTCAAGAGATCGTCTAGTCCAATCCCCCTGCCAGAGAAGGAATACCTAGACCAGGTCACACAGGAAAGCATCCAGACAGGTTTTGAATGTCTCCAGAGATAGAGACTGTACAGTCTTTCTGGGCAGCCTGTTCCAGTGTTCTGTCATCCTCACTGTGAAAATCAAATCTCTTCCCTGCATCAAGCAATTCCAACACCAGCAGCACACCGTGGCTCCCCACACTATGTCAACAGCGAGGCAATAGTTGACTGCTAACACGCATGCAACTCACTGCTATTTATATCACATGCCATCTATCAAAGATATGCTGCATCCAAGGACAGCTTCACCATGACAGGACGACTGGGGCGAAGCGAGGTGAAGGAGCTGCAGCTCCTGCCCAGCCTGCTGGGAACTCTGCCTGTTGAGCTTAATGGTGCGAGAAGGGGCCCCCCGGCAAATGAAGCCATGTCGATGTCGTTCTCTTGGCGTTTGCACAGCCTGGGGTGAACGAGGCGAGCGGCTGATGCTGTGCTTTAACGTGTCTGGAAAGGCACAGGCTGCCCATGACAGGGAATGAGGCCAAAGGAAAAACGCTGCTCGCTGCAAACATCCGGCCTGGCCCGACGCGACAGCAGGGGTTTCTGGCCTCTGTACGTAGCAAGTGACTGTCTCAATACCAAACACTGCTCTGAGCCTGTCTTTGTGTTAACTTTGCAGTCACCTCAACCTCCGCAGAACCCCAGTCCAAATCTCCAGTCACATCCATCATGCCCCAAATCCAGTCCAGCAGTGGGCCAGGCCACTTGTATTTTTCTTAGGACTTTCCATTAAACACATGGAAATACAGACCTACAGCATGAACAGTGTGGAAATCCAGCATGGATGATGGCAGAAATGTGGCCTCGACATAAAGATGCCAATGAATGGAAATACAGTCGCTGCAGCACCTTCATTTGTTTCTGCAGCTGTGGTGGATGGCACTGGCTGAAGCCTCAGCCCCAGGGGACAGGCGGCGGGGCCTGCCCCATGTCCCAGGATCCATTTCACACAGACACACAACTGAAGGGGCATGCGGGATTAACTACACCTTGGCCCCAGGAGCCCTTGGAGCTTCCCTCCCCCAGGCCAAACGGAGCTTTGAATCACTCCCTGTACTCTTTTATTTGGGGGGCCTTGCTGCCATCACAGAAAATTGTTGTGTTTATTCTGTTCCAGAGCCATTTCGTTGACCAGCTGCTCTATGGATGACTGAATGGCCGCCTTCACGAGGGAAGACGCCGTTTCCATGAGGAGCAATTCATACTGCTCCCCAGTTCTGTGGCCCTGCTCACCTGGGCCTTTCTCCTCTGCCTGGGGGCTGCCATCAGTCTCAGAGCCCTCTTTATTACCATAATCAAAGCTTCCGCTTGATTTTTTATTTCCTTTTTGCTTGTTTCGGTGCAAAACCGGGGACGGTTCATAGGCCTGGTCAGAGTCAGTGTTGTCAGAGTCCTCCGCTTCGGTGACAGTGATGACAATGCTGACACCGGCACCCATGTTTGATTCTAATGTCACCTGATGGCTGGAGCAGCCCTGCACACTGGCTGCCTCATCTTTAATCGCTGACTGACTGAAATCCATTGCAGCCTCTTCGGCTTTGCTCTCCTCAGGAGGATTTATGTTCTTTCCTGATTCAGCTCCTTCAGGCAGCTCTTTGCAGACATCAGGTACTTCCTGCAGCTCGGTGCTTTCAGGGGCACTGTTGGGTTGGCTCTGGGAAACAGGCTCTTCAGGAGTGACTTCCCCACCATCCACATGGGCTGTGGTTTCAGGTAGGCTCCCCTCCTCCTGTGGTTTTTCCTGGGCTGTTTCATTGACTGTCTCCAAATCAGTTATCTCTGACTGGGTGGTGCACTCCATTTGTTCATCTGCCCCTGGTGTGGGCTCTGGCAAGGGCTCGCTCTTCCCAACAGAGTCAGTGCTTTCCTTTGCTGTGTCCTTCTCCTCCTCTGCAGAGATGGGGCTGAAGGATTCAGACTTATCTGTCAGGGCCAAATCCTCAGGTTCCTCACTAGCTTTGTTCAGAACACCAACCACTTCATTTGCTTGAACACTGCCCTCCAGCTCCTCCACTGCTTCAGTGGGGCTGGGTTTTTTCTTGCCTCTGGAGAAGCGAACACAGGGCATCTTCACCCCAGAGCTTGCTCGTTTCTTGGGGAAACTTTTCGTGCAGCTCTCCTCAGCATCCGTCTCCAGCTGCACTTTGGAATCAGAGGGTCCCTTCTTCCGTGAGGAGGACTTCTCCTTTCTCCGAGGTCTTGCAAAGTTTTTGATGGCTGCCCATGCTCCTTTGGAGGGTCGTGACTGTTTCGAAACTTCCACCTCTGCATGGTCAGTGCTGAAACATTGGCTGTTTTCCTCCAAGGCTCCTTCACTCATATTCTTCGCAGTCAGTCCCTTCTTACAGGATTTCTTCCGCTTCTTAAAACAGAGCATGGAGGGTTTTTCTGCCTTTTCCTCCAATGGGAGGCAAGTTGCCCCTGTGCTGTGAGTCTCTGCCTCAGTTGAGTTCTCCATTTGGATTTCCTTGGCTGCCTTTGCCATAGTCACTCCTCTCCTTTGTTTGTGTTATATTATTGATTTTCTCGATTAATGCATCAAACAGGAACTGCAGAGATGCTCAAAGTGCATTTTTTCCCCCCCTCAAATTGTTTTCAAAAGAATGTTAGATGCTTTTTAATGTGTGGATGTTGCAGTGAAGAGAAGTTCTGCTGAAGCTATCGCATCCACTTTATAACTCCCACTTTGTCTTATTACTCACTCTAACGCCTCTCCAAGGAATCCTGGGCAGGCAGGAAGTTGAACAGGCTTCTTTCTCCTTGGCTTTGCTGACCAGAGTCACTCTTACTTCCAGGACAACCCACTTCAAGCTGCACTCTGTCTCTCAGCACGACTTTTCAATTGCCAGTCTGACATTACTTTTTTTTTTTTCCCCCAAAGGATGACAAATCAAGCCAAGAGTTAATAATTTTTATTCACCCCAAGGACTTGGAAAGAACTTGCACTTTCGGAGTTATCTAAAATTCCACATTGCTCGGGGAGCTTGATTGAAGCACCAGTACAACCAGCGGCAGCCAGTGGCTGATTTCTGCCCCCCAGTGACAAGGTCAGATGCTGCTTTATCTCAGCTTTGAGTTCTGTTTCAATCCCTCTCCCAGGTGATGTGAGGTTTGCTGTGAAGTATGGCCGACGGACACTTCCATTTTTATCTGTAACACAACAGACACATGATAAGACTTGTAGAGCTTTAATTTAAAAAAAAAAATATTAAAAAGTATATATTTTTTTAAAGAAGGATTTAATCTGGGAAGCAGACCAGGGCTGGAAAAGCACTTCTACCTCTGGATGCACCAAAGCAGTTTTTTTCTCTAATGATCATCATATATCCAAAGGCAAAATAAGACTATCAAGCTGTCAACTTAGTGATGTTCCACCACAGAAAATACTGTTTTGCCATTTTGTGTGTTTTCTCAATTATTTATTTTTAATTGCCCATCTAATGGCACATATTTTCTTTTTCCATGGTTAGCAAAATCTCTTCTCCTCTGCTCCATACACACTCATAGTTCCAGCCAGGGAAATTACACCCTGAGACAGCAGATATTTTTATCTTTAATGCACCATATGACAATATGCAAAAACACAGAATATAAAAAGGAGGCTTTGGAATACAAAAGCAAAATCACATGGCTAGAAGGGAGCTTATTTATACTACGTGCATGCCTTCCATGGCAACCTCAATTAACACGGTGTGTGTTCATAAAATACATGATATTGTAGGATACATGTCAGCTTTTTTTAAAAAAAAAAAGAAAAAGAGGCAGCTCTGCCTCAAGACATCATTACTCTGAACGTTTTCGGAATGAAGGTGCACAGCCGTGTTCCCGCAAGCAGCCCAACTTCTGTGGGAGCAGCTCAGTGACTCCGGGCGATGCCGTACACGGGATTTTGCGCTATGCATTTAAGTAATGAGGTGATTTAAAAGGGGGGCTCCGGCGTGACGTGGTCCCCCGCGAAGATTTGGGCTGTTTGGTTTGGGGTTTTTTTTCCTAAATATTATAGTTTTTAAATTTATCTGAATTTTTTAAGGGGAAAGCGAGCTGACAGAGAAGCGTGAGAGCAGCCCGCGCAGCCGCTGCCCGGAGCGGAACCCGCACCCGGCTCTGCCGTAGCCCCCGCAGCTCCGCAGCAAGTTTTGGGGGCGTTCGCGGATGTGGGAACACCCCCCCCCTGCCCAGGGCTATGGAGGAGCCCCGAAAACCGAACCGCTCCTAGGGAGTGGCGGGGGCTCCCCAGGCAGCGATCGCGGTTGCGAAGACCGAGTCAGGTACCCCACCCCGTGGAACCCTCCGAGGTGTTGCCCGCCCGCGCCCTCACCTGCGGCCCGGCCCTGCACCGCATCTCACCTCTCCGCTCCTCTCCGCTCCGTTCCGCGCC
>VZTY01014868.1:20304-32643 GCA_013400935.1 Turnix velox
CCGCCCCCCGACACCGGGGCGGCTCTGCGGGCACCTGCTGGCAGCCTCCGGCGAGCGGGAGCTGGCGTGGGGGGCTCCGGGAGGGGCAGCATCCCTTTTCCTCCTCCAGGAAAGCACCTCTCCTTGATGGCAGGTCAGCACCTCTCCTTCTGAGGGGCAGCGGACCTTTTTGAGCGGGTGAGCGTGTCTCTTTGCGTGGCAGCGTCCCTCCTCGTGGGGCAGGTACCACCGTCCCACTTCCCTCTTGCAGAGCAACCTTTCTTCCCCATCCCAGGCTGAGCACGGACAGGTAAAAACCGCACAAGGGGCACAGGTTCTTCCCGGGGACTGAGCTGCACTTTGTAATTTGGATCCCAACACATAGCTGGGAGGATGGGGCTGCTGGCACGTTCGAATCTAGTGTTTGCCAGAGGAGAAGGTCACATTCTCAACAGCTGGTTTTTTTTTTTAATCCCAGCTGAAACCTTTGCAGCTTTAAGAACACACTGTTTAGCAAGCTGCAGGAGCTGCACCTTCAGAGGTGGCGGTAAGGTTTAAACTAATCTTTGCCCAAAATCCATCCTTTCATATGAGCCTTTTTTCTCCAAAGCAGCTGAGATCTGATGTAAAACTTAAAAAAAAAACCCAACATCTCCAGCTGTTATGATTGAGAGGAGGGAAAGCTTCTGGCAAAAGGGCTACCAAGTGCAGCTGAGAAAGTCATAGTTTGAGATGCTTGGATGTCCCCACTCAGCTCCACGGGGAGCTGAGTGACGCCCACAGACATTTTAAGGACATTAACTGCTCCACAGCATGTTTGCACGTAAGACACCAGGCAAAGAACCACACTGAAAGCACAAGTGGCTTCCAGGGGAGGCCAGCCTTAGAAAAATATGGAGAGGGGAGCCACGTGTATTTTTCTTTGTAGAAAAAAGGTGCAAAATGGGTTTGTTGGGCTGAAACATCAGCCAGCAAGGTAGAAACATGGATCAAGCAACCACAAGGACTTTGTAAAAGCTCCCTTATGAGATGTGCTTGCTCATATTCACTTGGGATAATAATCTTCATTTAGAAACAGCACGTCTCCCAAAGCTGGGCTAATTACAGCCAACTCCAAGCAAAGCCCCTCAGCGTGAGGAGACTTCCCCTGGTGTCAGTGGGAAGTAAGAGGGAGAAAAGCAGGGAGGGGTAAGGAGAGTACCTAAAGTGAAGCCAGCTAAGAAGTGAGTGCTGCTTTGGGGGTGACAGGCTCTCACCAATCCCATTTTGAAACACCTCACCTGGAATTCAGTTATTCCTGCCACCCCAGGAGAAGATGGTGGTGACACAGGCTGTGGTGCAAGGGAAAGAAAAAACTGTCTGCAGTCAGTAAGGATCAGTCAGAAGTTGCCCAAAAGATGATCTTACCTAGTTGTAGGGTCCAGTTTTCCTGCTGGGCCCACAGTGAAGTGCTGGTGCTGTGAAGCAAGGCAGCCAGGAATCTTTCTCCTCTTCCTTTTTTTGTCCCTCTTCAAAAAAAAAACAAAACCCAATCTGCACTATTTCTTACATGATGTGCTGCAGGACCTCGCATGACAGCAGAGCTCAGGGACCAGACAGCTGTAACACCAGCAAAGAGCTCTGGGGCCACAATCTGCCCACAGAGAACAGATTTGTAATTAGTTTTTTTCTCTAGGCAACAGGAAGACAATCTTCCAATATTTAGTTAGAAGAAATTAAGTGTCCAATCTGGCCTATTTGACCAGGCAAGGACACACCAGAGCACTTGGTCACAGAGGAGAGAATTAAGAAAAACCAGCCTATCAGTCCTGCAAGACCTACAATAGGGACACTGGAGAGCTCATATCCCAACAGGTTGGAAATTCATGTCAGAAAACCATTCTCCATTAACCTCTAGAGATGTTCAGGGCTATTTTTTGGCCCTTCTGCTTTGTTGCCACCATTCCCACACCACGCAGCAAACCCTGAACCAGGGGCAGGGAGCCTTGCTGCAGGAGGTGGACCTCTTGAACTTTCCCTCTCGAGCGCATGTCTATGATCTCATGCTAAACTAAAAGGAGGCTAATCTTAGCATAAATTTGCACTTATCCCATCTTTCAGAAGCATAAAATGAAGGTGGAACACGGAGCACTTGCGGGAAAGCAGTGTAGCAGGGAAGATTAAATGTAGGAACTGACAGCAGACTTGGCAGCATCAGCCCTGGCAACCTGCTTCACAGGAGGGTTTGGCTGAAGTGCCATGGTTGAGGAGGCACTTTCAGCAAAGCACAGGGCAGCCCCAATCTCCAAAGCAAGGAACCCCCTGTGAGGGGCCCATGTGTGCCCTAGCAAACCTGGCAGCCAGCAGCTCATCTCAATAGCATCAAAAAGAAAATCTTAGGAGGCTGTGAATGCATCTGAAATGCTCTGACACCAATTTAAGCTATTCTGTCTCTGCTTCTGTGACAACCAGGTAATTTTTAAATAATTATTCTCCTCCCCTGAATAACTACGGAGATACAGGTCTCTCCCTCTTCATACATACACACTATGCAAGTGGGGCACACCTGGACCTCAATTCTCCCAGTTCTCACCCAAATTGGGACTCTTTAGATTCAGTTCTGATGCAAGCAGATGGGCCTTGTAAGTCTGAACTCCCATCTTTCCCAGTCAGCTGCAAGTATCTCAAATCCATGGAATAATTCAGGTTGTTTATTTCCTATAGATGACATACATCATCCAGGAAAGGAAACAAGATTAAACACAGACACAGAGTGGTGCATTGCAGGCAACTTACTACTGCAATAATCACTTCTACTTGTCAATAGTAGATTGCTGCTCTCCATAGTTAATTACAGAAATAAGTTCTACTTCAGTAATCTCAGTGCAAGCATTAAAACTCAAAAAGCACTTCAAGTATTTACCAGTTTATTTGTATTAGTTAAAAAATTGACAGAAACAACATTTTTATGTTACAAAATGATTTTTGGCCTGCTGGCAAAAGCTGCTACAAATTACTTGATTGCTACTAAAGAAGTCTCTGTTTGCTCAAAAGGTACTTTAGAAAACAATATTCATTGGTAGTGTAACTCTACAAAATGGTTCTAAAGACACATTTGGTAGAAGCCACAGGCACAGAGAACCAGTCTCTACAGATCTGATACTCAGAGGCTGGATTTCCATTAACAGTAGAATTTTTTAACAGAAAGTTGGGTTTTCCAAAAAGGAAATTTTATGTGGCTCAGGTGCCTGCAGGAATAATTCACAGCAGAAGCCAGGGTAAGCATTTCTAGGAAGAGAAGCAAATGGAATTCCTCCTTGCTCCTTCTTTGAAATATTAGTGCAGTTTCAGAGCACAGTGAGAAATGGAATACAAAATTCAGGATGGCAAATATGCAGTGTACAAGACATTCAAAGATAACATATGCTACAAAACCCTGTGGCTAAGACAATTAAGTCCCAAGACTGTTTCAAACAGCTTTAGGATTTTTAATTATTAAAATCATGTCACTAAAGAGGTCACTAAACCCAAGCTTCCATATTCCACTTCAGCTACAATTATGAAGCAGGAGGTTTGAGAGAATGTATGCTTTAAATGGTAACTGCCAACTAGCTTGGAATACAGCAGTTTAGAAATTATTACAGATTAAAACAAACTGGTTGATTCTTCAGCACTCTTCCTTCTAATCACTTCTTGCACTATATTCTCAGTCATAACTTGTTTTGACTTTAAAAAAAGAATAATCAGGGCATAGTTCCATTTACATGACTCATCAGGTGTTCTTCTGGGAGCTAAAAAGAAAAATAAATTTAATTACTATTATGTAGTACTGTAGGCAACTTTCAGGCTGAATTAGAAATCAAATGTCATTTGGAAACATATGGCATAATACAAGATTCACTTAACTTCATTATCTCAAGATGAGAAAAAAACCCCCAAATATTGAAAGCCTTCATGAAGCACCAACCTTTGGTTAGTAATTCCTTTCAAAAGAGCCCATTTACTTCCCCTGACACTGGGTCCAAGTCTATATCGTAGAAACATGGTCTGGTTGGAAGTCCTGGCATAGTGCTCATCTGGACAAGGAAAGATAAAATGTTAAAATGGAAGCAGCATAGTCTCGTGCAGAAAATACAATACCAAATCACTGCTGAGGAATTTGAAGGCTGATGCAGCTCCTTCCACACATGCAACATGAGTTGGATGATGCCCAGGTACCACTTTGAAGAGCACTGCAAGAATCAGAAACTTCTGGCTCAGCAGACAGATCCAGGGGGGTTTGCCAGCAGGGATAGGGAGGTGATGTCCCACTCTACTCGGCTCTTGTGAGGCCCCACCTGGAGTACTGTGTCCAGGTGTGGAGCCCTCAGTACAAAAAAGACATAGAGATTTTGGAAAGGGNNGGTTGTGCATGCCTCCCCCTTGGGGAGGGTCAAGGCCCAGTTGGACGGGGCCCTGGGCAACCTGATCTAGTAAATGTGTTTGTTTGGTGGCCCTGCTAGGCAGGGGGGTTGGAACTACATGATCCTTGAGGTCCCTTCCAACCTGGGTCATTCTGTGATTCTGTGACTTTTATCATGAGGATTTAGTTTGGTTTCTGCCACTGCCAGTGACTGACCCCATGATCTGGCAAAGTACTTTAATGCCCAGCTGACTAACTAACTGTTAGATGAGTGCTGATGGCCTTTGCTGTGGGCAAGACAATTTCTTGTGGCAGTTTCCTCATTATTAAAACGAGGATACACATATACATACAACTTTGCCAAATGTGAAGTTGTTTATAATTCTTTAGAAGTCTTGAAGTGTCAAATAATTAGGAGTAATTATTGTTGAGAAGAGAGTTTAAATAGCTTGGCGTTTTGTTTTTAACTGGAATTAAGCTTAAACAGAGGTGGAGAGGTCAATTCCCCTGACTGGAACATTTCTGAGGCACTCAAGTCAGAAGGGCTGTGCAGTGGCAGAAGTGAAGCTAGCAAAACAGCTGCCAGCATCACACCTGCCTCAGGCCAGTCCTCTCCAGTTGTCCCACTGCCAACAACCAGTCTCAGAACCACAGAAAGCAAATCCAGTGGGGTCTACACTTGGCCTCATTTAATAATGCAACTGGATTTATTAATAACAACACTTCCCCCTCCCTAACTTAGCCATTAGTCCCAGAGCACAAGTAGGCTGAAAGGGATACTCAACAAAGCTGGGCAACTCATGACCATATTTCTATCAGTTTGGCTCATTAACCCCCTTTAAATAAAAAACCCTTATTTTCTATTTGCATCACCCAGCCTCAGCTTTCACAATCAGTATTGTTATGCCTGTCTGCATTAGATTAAAGATCTCTTTGGCAACCTGGTATTTTCTCTCTGAGCAAGTATTTTGCACACTAATCAAATTATCTCCCAACCTTTCTTTTCATAATAAGCTAAGCAGCAAGGAGAAAAAGCTCTACTGGTTAGGCATTTTCTGCCGCTCTCAAAACTGTTCAGGGAGCTTCTGGAGTCCCATCCCATTTTCCTAAGTAATTTACAAGTGCTAACACCAGTCCCAGATGTACCATACCACTGCAGGTCTTGCATGGTTTATGCTGAGACTGCAGGAGCTTTTTGTCAGAGCTGCTGCTTTCCCAGGCAGAGAACAGGGGAGCTACAGAAGACCCCCATTCCTTATCTTTGTGTTGAGGTACATGAATATTTTGCCCTCATGAGGCAAGGTATCAAGAGATCCAAGGCACCTGGAATGCCTTCTCTGTTCTCACCACAGTCACTGCCAGTCTCTGGTCACGCAGGGCAATAAACTTCCTATTTACTTATGTGTCACTGAGCTTTACAGATCTCCTCCTACAGATTCAGAGGGCCTCAGCAAGAGCTGAGACAGTGACACTGGATAGAGTAGGAGGTGCCATATTGCTGAAGAACTTTACCATTTCTTGCACTTTCTATTTTGAAAGAAAATCATAGAATCATAGAATAGTTTGGGTTGGAAGGGACCTTAAAGATCATAGAGTTCCAACCCCCCTGCCATAGGCAGGGACACCTCCCACTAGACCAGGCTGCCCAGTGCCCTGTCCAGCCTAGTCTTGAACACCTCCAGAGAGGGGGCATCCACAACACAAAATGTTCAGTTTTCTTCCTTTCCTGTCCACAGGGCAGCCCACAGTGTCCACTCTGCTATCTATTACTAAAAAGTAGTCTGCTCAAATCAAGAATTTCTTTGCAGTACAGGATAATTTTCTCCCATGCTGCTAGTTTTCTATACAAGTGTCCCCAGTGCTTAAATCACTCATTTTCAGAGGTGAAGGAATAACCTTTTCCTCCATTGTGTGCCTCCCTTTCAATACTACATGCTGGGAAAGAACATGGGGCAATTCACATTTACTCACATGAAAAACTAGACCACATGGATATCCCCTTGCAAGACTTCAAATAAAACCAGCACCAAGTGTGTAGCTCAGTTGGGAGAGCATCAGACTCCTAATCTGAGGGTCAAGGGTTCAAGTCCCTGTCCAGGTATGAAGCTTGCAAGAGTTGGGCTGATGGTTGGACTTGATGATCTGAAAGGTCCCTTCCAACCTAGATGACTATGACTATTATTTATTGCACTTATAGAACTTCCAAACCCCTCATCATTTAGGAACTAAAAAACCAGAGCTAAATAAATAATATTATATTTTTCCAATTAATTATCATCATCAGGATGAAATCGAAGTGATTTGAGTCCAATGATTTATTTCACTTTCATTATTTTCCATGTTCAAAGTTAAATCTTGATGACCTTTGAAATTATATATCCTTCAAAATCCCAAAGTATTTCATTAAAGTGCAACATCTTCAACAGGCTGAAAGGCAAAGTCCTCAAACTCACAAGCAGATTAAAAAATAATGTGACATGCCTCTTTCATTAACTTCAAACAACAAGAATATGCAAATACCTCAAATTTCTCCTGAAAGCTTCTGGATGGAGCTACACATTTGCTGCATTTTCAGCTCACTGTTCAATGGTTGCTGCCAAAAATTTATTCTGAGGCTAACACACCTTCTGCTGAATGGATTTCAAATCTTTATCTGATTATGCTCCTCAAAAGGACAACCCTTCCCTGCCTTTGTGAACACCACAAAAAAGCAATTTTTATGCCCTTGACCAGAAGACTTGCTGTTAATTCTGGCAGAATCAACACCATGATTTACTACACATCCCAAAATACATTAGGACTATGGGAAAGGAGCAGAAAAGAAAGAGTGAAACTTCAAAGAAACTGAAGACATCTAAAAAGCCAAAATGTTAATGTCTGAAAGCATTTCTCTCGTGTAGCTCATTAATGCTGTATACCACTCCTTTCTTCATTGCTTATAAAAGTAATAAAATAAATCACAGTTTGCATTTAATATTGGCTTTCAAAAAATGCCATTAATACTAGGGACAAGCATGCTGTCTTTCAAGTTATCCCAAAACACACACTACTCTTTAAAAAGACAGATGAGTCAGATTTTAATCAGGAGGTTGTTTTATTCACATTGGGTAAAATGGAAACCCTAACATATTTCTTTCTTTTTTTTTGGGGGGGGAGGTTAGAGAATTAAAAGCTATACAATATCCAGCTCTAGCTAACATGTTAAAAAAAAAAGGGATCTAACTCTTAAATTATCAAATTTCATCATCTGAGCCATGTATTCCTAATGATTTTCATAGTTTCTTAAAACAAACACGTTGCCATGAAGAATTTAGAAAAAGGTTCAGGACCCAAAAATAAGATGAAGACAGAGCTGCTTGCTACAGCTGCTCCATGCTCTAAAATAACCTGTCAAGTTACTTAGCATCTGCCCAAAAGAGATTCTCCAGTTAAGATTTCCAGGGGATCCTTTCATCTTAATATTCTTACTTTGGATGCAGACCTGAATGTTAGTTCATTTTGCAGGTAGCTCCTCTTTCTGCCAGTCAATTCATACCAAAGCTATTCCAGGATGCTATTTCCATTGTAGCTACTCTCTCTCCTCTCAGCTGACATTGTGCCAATCACATCAAAGAAAATAAACTAAAAACTCAAGGGCATGGTGAAATGAAATGATGGGACTGACACAGGCAGAACAGCAAATAGTTGATCAGCAAAACCATTAGAACCAAACAGGAAGGGAGACTGATAAATGATTAATAGTACAGGTCAGCTTCAATTTAAAGGTGTCTCATTGAAAGTTATTTGCTTTTTAAGCTTTGGAGTTGTCTTGTTCTACCCTGATCTGCAGGTGCACAGACTTCACCTGCAATACTGCAAAGTGCTTTCATCAGGAATGTGAAGCCACAAGGGCAGTTAGGTGGGCCAAAGGTTTTTCCCATCCCTTCTACCAGACTGTAGTTCCCATAATTCCTAATACAGAATCATAGAATAGTTTAGGTTGGAAGGGACCTTAAAGATCATCTAGTTCCAACTCCCCTGCCATGGGCAGAGACACCTCTCACTAGACCAGGTTGCTCAATGCCTCATCCAGCCTGGCCTTAAACACCTCCAGGGAGGGGCCATCCACAGCCCCTCTGGGCAACCTGTTTCAGCGTCTCACCACCCTCACAGTAAAGAGCTTCTTTCTTCTCTCCAGCCTAAATCTACCCTCTTCCAATTTGCATCCATTACTCCTAGTCTTGCTATCCTGTACCCTATTAAAAACCCTTACCTAGCCTTTCTGTAAGCCCCCTTCAGGTATTGATAACCTACTATGAGGTTCCCCCCAAGCCTTTTCCTCAAAATCTAAAAAAACAGAGATGTAGGATTTGAGGAGCACAATGGTGGGGCTTGCTAAGTATTCAAAAAAGTCTGATTGTCTATTTTAGCTTTGTTTTTCCTCTAAAATACCCCAAAATATTAAGGGCATCTAATACGCTTGACTGCTAAAAAAAATCAACTGCAAATGAAAAGGACTGTCCTAATTAAAGGTATCTTTGGTTAGTGCTTACTGGAACACACGTGGGGCTTTTTTTTTCCTTGCCCCACAGCTGAAGGTTTCACTCAATCACTTACCGTTCCTACCAGCGGATACAGGAATCCAGCACCAACACTGGCCCGGATGTCTCGGATGGGCAGAATAAAACCTGTAGGTGCTCCTTTCTGTTCAGGGTCATGAGACAAAGACAAGTGAGTTTTAGCCATGCAGATTGGCAGGTTTCCAAACCCCTGGGGAAGGCAATGAAAAGAGAGAGAGAGAGAAGAGAAAAGTAAGTGAAAAACACAGTAACCTTTAATGTACACAAATCTAATTGCTCTAATTGCCATTCTCTGTGCACATCAGGCACTTTATCAGGACATTTTACCCCTCATTCACAGCCTGTTGGATCTGCTGACCATTCTGCATCCCCATTCCTCCTCTCTCAAACCCCTTCCCCATCCCCATTAAATATTAAAGCACTACCACAGCCCCAGCATATCCAATTGAGGAGAAGATTAATGGTATGGAAGTGTTAAACCTACAACCTTGACAGCTAACTTACTTTCTGCTCTCTTCCCAAAACATAAAGAGGTTAAGATCTAAAGCTCTTGTTCAGCTGAGGTCAGTTAATTTATAATATTTGATCAATATAATATCAGATTGTGAGGAAGTAGCAATTACATAGCTGTGGGCTTTTGATAGACAAGTAAAGGAATACACAAGAAATAGGAAATTAAGAAGCTAGATATACCAGTAGTTAATGGACTGCAAAACCAGAATTATTTGAGCACACTGTAAACAAAGAACAGCTAGTTCTCACATTGCTCTTCTCTTCAAAGACCTTTACAGACCTTCATTAATGCAGAAGCTGGTAAATTCACAAAAACATCATGGTGGAGAGGAGCAAAAAACCAACACAACCAGAAAGTATCTAATTTAACAGTCAGATGCCAGGTAAAAAATTTAAAAGATGCATTTTTCCACAAGAAGTAGTGTATCATCTGTGGAACTCTTTCTTTAACATAACTGTTACTGATAAAAATTTGTATGGGTTCAAAGCTCAATTAGAATACTTTATGGGACATGATTTTAAAAATAATAAAACAGTAAGAGATTATTTTGCAACAGTCTGGCCATTTTGAGTTCTCCAATTCTGAAATTTCTGAAGGATTGCAGAGTGGAGTGGAGAAAAATACTCTGGTATCAGGTGACATGGGAAAACTCACTTGCTTAGTGTACAAGGTGACTTTCTCCTGTGCTTCTGGAAGTAGCTCAATGTCACTTGCTCCATAGATCTGCCGTGCAATAATTCTGATCTTATCTATAACAGGGAGCTAGGAAAAAAAGAAAAAAATAAGAGAGAGCCAGGCAATGTGGCTAATCTACAAAGAGCTGTAACACATCACAAGCAGCTTCACAACCCTACATGTGTGTCCATCTGCAAGAGCTACTCCTATTTGCTCTGGAACAAAGTTATACAGTACTTTAAGGGCTTTCAGAACAAATTATATTTATTTTGTTGCAGTTGTTTCTCATGGTAAGAGGACAAAACTAGTTTGCTGTAGTCAGAAACAAAGACACAACAGTATTTCTTAATAGCTATGCTGTGCTTTCATCTCAATTATCCCTGCTGCAAGAAACATCTTTATTTTTTCCTCAAGTCAATGTCAAAAAGCATACAAAAAATAAACTTGAGGTGGTACAAGTTAATAAAAGCACAAATAAGAGGTTAAAGAAGAAAGATTGAAAGCATCTGTTTAAGAGCTAAAATAGTTACAAGGACATAGTTCTGTATCTTCATTAGCTTCTTAAATAGGTGCTTGCTATTAACAGAGGATTCTGGCCATGATATGGGTGACAGTGACTTCATTACCTCCAAGTCACCTGTTAAATCTGCTGAAGTAAAAAGTCGTTAGAAGTTCAAACACACACTCCCTTCCCACCCCAACTTGCAGTGTGACTCCAATAAGCCTTCCTTGCAGAGGGGAAAAAAAAAAAGTTAGATAAAACTGTTGTATAGATTTTCATCCTGGGCAACAAGTGCAGCCAGAAGCTCTGCAGTAAGTTACCAGGTTCGGCCAGGCTTGTTCCTCTTCATGCTCTAACAGGAATGCATGTGTCAAGCTCAAGAAGTAAGTTTTCCCCTGTATCAGAAAATGGCTGCCATGGTAGAAATCTATTTGTGATCTCTAGCAGTGTCACAGCAGCATCTTCTAGTGCCAGAAGTAAATAGCTCTGCACTTGAACAGTCAAAACAAGAAGGAATTACTAACTAGGTCTTACAAATTGATGGAATAAGAGGAAACAGCCTCAAGTTGTGCCAGGGGAGGTTTGGACTGGATATTTGGAACGAGTTTTACACTGAAAGAGTTACCAAACATTGGAACAGGCTGCCCAGGCAGGTGGTTGAGGCACCATTCCTGGAGGTATTTAAGCTCTACATCAACCCATCTTTAAGAGACAGGGTTTAAGAATGGCTCTTGTTAGAGTTAGGTTGATAGTTGGACTAGGTGATCTAAAAGGTCCCTTCCAACTGACAATTCTTTTGATTCTCTATGAATAAATGTCACGTTCTAAAAATACATTTCTTCTCAGATTCTCAGAGCAGCCTTTCAGAAAGCCTTTAGCAACCTGAGCCAGTGAACATCCTCCACCTTACAAATGAAGTACTTCTGCCATACTGCAAGATTTTACCTCCACGTTGTAGAGGAACTTGAAGTTGCTGGGTGCCTGCGATGCTCTTTGAACAGCTCGGGCCAGTGCAACTGCTCCTTTACCTCCCTCTGCCCAGTGAGTGCACTCCACAGCATCGAATGCTCCTGCCTCTTTTGCCAGTTGTACCACAAGGGCCAGTTCAGCCTTTGTATCTGTTCTGTAAGGAGAAGAGTTTGCATTTGAACCAGAATGCAGATGTAACTGGTGAGACCACACCTTTAACCATTTTTCATTCTTGTTGATAACATCCAAAATCTGTTTAAAAAAACTACAGAATACAGCCACCAGGATGATGCTGAGGGTCTACCCACCACAGCCTGCTCCATCTTGGTGAAGGAAGCTGCTCTACAGAGGAACAAACAGCAACAGGTAGCTCTGGAACTACATGCAGAAACTAATGACAGAGCAGCATTCCAGATTCTGTGCTGTATCTGTCCTCAAGCAGAAATACAACTCTTGTTTTCAGAAGCAATCTCCCAGAGAGGTGTTAGTATTGTTGATTTAGATGTGCTATATCATGATTACAGAAAACACTCCAAACCCCTAACTTCTCTAAATCAGCTGACATGCTTTTATTTTAGATGAAGAATTCCTATCTGGCCACTCTGCTTCATGTGATTTTACTCCTCTACTCGGCACTGGTGAGACCACACCTGGAGTCTTGCATCCAGTTCTGGAGCCCTCAACACAGGAAGGACATTGAGCTGGTGGAGAGGGGCCAGAGAAGATGGTCACAAAGGAAGGAGGGCCACAAAGATGGTCA
>VZTY01014873.1:0-35959 GCA_013400935.1 Turnix velox
ATTCTATGATTCTATGGAGTCTGGCATGAACAAGGTGTGGCCTTTACTGCAGAAAGGTATAAGAAAATCTTGCTCTTCATTTTGTTTGTGCACCCCTACTATCCTGGACAGCAGTGCTCAGCAGGATGCACTTCGAAAAGAACACTCCATCAAGACACCAGTGCAAAAATGATATTTTAAATAACTTTCTCATGATCATCTAGGGTAGTATTGTTTGCCAGAGGTGACCTAGGGTCAAATGCCTGGGAAAGAAGACCAAGGTGTCTGTGTGGCTTTCAATCCTGCCAGGAGTAGCGTTTAGCCTCTAGAGGGTGCGCTTTGATCCCTCTTGATCAGACAACAGTTTGCTGTGACAAAAGCAAGCGAGCGGGTGAGTATTGCCACGCAGTGTGAACAGCAACATCACACACCGGCAGAGACAGTCGAGGCAAAGCTCTCATCTTACGCAATAAACCATTTCAGCTCTTCTTTTTTCACTGAATCTGATGTTCAATCAGCATTCAGATTTATGCTTTAGATGCTCATGAAAGAGGATGCTTTCCTTCACATGCCTGTCAGCAGTGATGCTTGCATGCAGATTTTATATATTTTTGGAGTTATTTTCTGAAAATATTGACACAAAAATCCTGCCACATAAACAGATACTGAAATCTAAAGAGTTAAGAGATTTGAAATATAAGCTTGTGTTTTATACTTTGATTTCCTAAGAAAGCTTTTTTTTTTTTCTTTAATGTGAAAGGTGTATTCAGGAGCATAGCTTATCATTTTCCTGTGATGCATGTGTGCTTTAAAACACAGTCTGTATTTGCTCACCGAAAATCACATTCAGGATCTAAGTAATACAGTTGCAGTTGCATTCAAGGCAGAATAAAAGGCTTATATTACTACATGTGATTCAACACAATGGTTTAATTGGCCAGGAAAATGTAGTTATCTGATGATAAAGATAGGAAGTCAAGGGCAAGATATGCCTGAAAACAAGTATTTTCCTGCCTAAAATTAGGCAAAGTTAATAGGTTAAATTTTGTTTATTGAATAAGCGAACCCAGAGTTGATTGATATAGTAATTTCAGTGTTTGCTATGGCAAATATTTAGCTCATTATCAGTTTTAATAGCATTTTGCAGAACAAGCCTTTTCTTGACATGCAGAAAATACTATTAAATTTCCCTGCATAGATACATTGTTATGACATGCAATAACTACTTGAATATAAAGGGGATTAATAATTTAAAAGGTGTTAACAAATTAGGGCCATCATTAAAAATAGACTTTGAACCATTTTGTAGAAAAATCAGATTGAGGTAATGCTCCGCTCTTATGATAAAGAATTACAGCATTAATTCTGCAAAGTGAACTTATTGCTCCTATTCGTCTCCAAAACCCCGGAGCATTAAAAGACAGGAAGAATGAAATGATCACTGCGTTTTTTCAGGCACAACAGCTCTAATATTTCCATCACAGTTTCCCAGCTCAGCTTGCATGGTTGTGCTAGAGGAAAAAGCCCATAAATGTCTTGCTTCCCTTTGTTTTGTTTTTGCTGGTCTTATGAAATCAGGTCGAATTTTTCCAGGCAGTTTGTATTAATATACTGAGAATTTTGCTTGTACAGCATCTGTGCAGAGTATAAAGCAAGCATTTCTTCTGTATAGAAGCTGTTCGTATCTTGATTTTTTAAAATGTAATCCTTGGTTTTCTTTTGCATTTTGGTTTCCCTTTCTTGTAACAACTGATGGCCAGAGGTATTTCAAGGTTGAATTCTTACTGTTTTGCAAATTGTTAGTTTTTCTTTCCAACTTGAAATAAGTCAAAATAAGATCACTTTTGAAGCCTTTTCTTCATTGTTTCTTATTGCATCCATGAAACATGCAGAAAAAATTGATCCAGTTGTTTTTGGTATGAGTGCATGAGGAAGTACAGTTGTGATTCTTATTCATGTGAGTAATCTCTGCCTGTACAAATATTGTCAATGTAGTAAGGGTAAGGAGTAGACTCTTATTGTAGGAACAGTTTAACTGAGAGATGTAAACACACTTTAAAAGGCTGGGCTTTTATTTTTTCTTGATTCCTCTTATTTTCGTTCAGACATATTTTGGACAAGAAAAAAATATTTTCTGGTATTTAAGTGATGAATTTCACATTTGCAGGACAGAGACAACTGGAGCTCTTTCAGGCACCAAAGGTGGCAAAATATTTTTCCTTTCTCTTTTTTTCTCACCTGCCATGGCAGTCATCTCCTTTCATAATGTTTCCCTCTCTTCTCCCTTCCAGAGTTTTCTCTCCCCTTCTCCTTACACTTTGTGAGACCACAGAAATGCAGATGGTGCCCTCACTGTTGCCAGGCACCAAGGAATCTGTTTCTGTTCTACCCACCTCTCAGTAGGTTTTCTGAGAAAGATGCTGTAAGCCCAGGCTGAGATAAAATAAATTGTTTTATTATTTTCTTTCCAGTTAATTATTTTGTGAACACTGATTTTTATCCCTCAACTCAAATCTAAGCATCAGCAAAGGTGCAACATTGAGCTTAAATAAAACAATGGGTTACTAGTCATCTTGTGATTTTAGCCGAGTCAGGTGTTCCTGAAGCACCAATCAATAAATGGTTAAAGCATTGTTTATATAGCACCTCTATTCCTGCTAATATTGAAAAATTCATAACACCATGACATTTTTCAGGCAGAAGTGCATATGTTGGTGCAGGCAAAAAGAACATCTCCTTTTATGCATCAGTATACTAGTTTTTAATCATACAGAATGAAGCATGATGGAGAAAGTTGAACATGTAGTAGAGGATGAAAGATTCATGTTCTGATAAAGTATAAAGTAAGAGTAATTGTGGTAGAGATAGCGTTAGTAAGGGACATGAAGGATAACAAACTATTAGTATGTTATTAGCCAGAGGAAGATCAAGGGGAGTATTAGTTTGCTATACAACTGAAGAGGAAACATCTTCATAGATGACCTAGGGGAAGACAGTGTGCTTTAATGCTTTTTTTGCTTTAATCTTCCCTGGAAAGATTAACTGGGATCATATGGCAGACAGAGTTTATACCTGCCCCCAAAAACCAGGAAGATTGAAGGCTAGAACAGGAGAAAGTAGGCTAGAGAGTACTTAAAGGGTTACATCTTCGAATCACATTGAAACTTTGTCCTGCAACACTAAAAAAAAATGGCTCAAACAATCTTGAGGTCATTAGACGTTTTTGAAAACTCATGGAGGTCAAGTTCCAGATTCCAGAGTAGTGGAAAAAGACAGACCTGATGCCTGCTTTTAGAAAGGGAAAGAGGAGGAGTGATGAAGGAATTTCAGACAGAAGAACTTAAGAGTTTGTCTTGGAAAAATACCAGTGTGTACAATCAGATGTTTAATAGATACCTAGGAGAAAACACAGAAATGTGTGACAGCCAAAAGGAATTTGCCAAAACTAGTTGTTTTCAAGCCAAATTAATTTATAGAACAACAGGACTTCCAGGAAAATAAGTTAAAATAAGGTAAATATATGTGCTGCAGTCTGTTGGAAGCTTTTGATGCAGTATTATAAGCTAGCAAGGAAGCATGGAACACATGAACCTAGTATCAACAGGACAAATAAATATTATTAAAAGCCCTGGCTAATAAAAACTATCAGTGGCTGTTGTTAGAAAGGGAAGTGTGTTTAGCATGTGCTTCTACAGCTATCAGAATCTGTCCTGTCTTGTGTTTTCATTCCTTACTTGGAGTCTGGAATAGAGAATATCCTTATTACACAACCTAGGGAAGGAACACTAGTCTTCAGGTTCATGATACTGCAATCCAAAAGGATCTCAGCATTACTCTGTGTGTGTATGTATAACCATGAAAAATAAGGTTCATAGCTACAAAAAGGGATCAAGAACCAGTTCTGTAGTGAGGAAGAAAAAAAAATCTAGACTTGCAGTAAATCATGAGCTGAACTCAAAACACCAGTGTTAAGCTGTTGTAAAAACTGCAAACATCTTACCAGGGCATTAAAAAATTATGAGTTGTGAAGTAATCCTTCTGCTCTATTCAACACTGATAAGGTCTTAACTTGGCATCGTAGCAGTTCTGGATATTGTGCTTCATGAAGTATGCAGACAAGCTGGAGAATGTCCAGAAAGGATGAGAAAAGACCCGTGGGAGATTCAGTAGCAGAAATGAGATTTGTAGAATTTAAAGAGGGGTAGAAAATAAATAATAGTTTTTAATCTTCACCCATGATAGGTTGAACTGAAAGTAGTGGGTGGGAAAAATGCACTTACTGGAAGGATACTTCTAATTAGCCACTGGGAAAAACTTTATAATAGTTTGAGGAGTGAACTGTGTGGCATATGTTGTAGCCACATGTTTCAGTGGTTTATGAGTTACTGTTACAATGAGGGTGCTTTTTTATTTTTGTTTTATTTTTCTTCTTTATTCTGTAGTGTTTATCCCCTCAATATTAAGTGATCTATAACTCAAGAAGTTAAGGCATTTGAGGGTAAACAAATAAAAGACCAGGGCAGGCTGATATAAGTTGTAAAATATGAAATATCTGAACACTTGTCCACATAAATTACAAATATTCATAGATTTCACATTCAGGCAACTATTTGAAAAATCAAGTACAGTACTTGATGGTTAAACTCTGTCTTTAATTTCCTACCAGCATTTAAAAATATTTGATTGCTTACATTTTGGCAAAAAAAGTGAAAGAGGAAAAGGCTGTAAAATGATGGAAACTGATTCAGAGTCTGACTTAATAAATGTGATAATCAAATATGAGGATTTTTGGAAACAGAGATAAGCGATGCTAGCCCGAAGGCTGAACTTAATGTCAAAGAGGGTGTTAATACAAAGTAAAAAATATTCTCTAGTAAACTAGAGAAATATCATCTTTGGAGAAAAAACTCTCTGAAGATTTTATGCCACTTTCAACAGACAACAACAAAAAAGCCCTAGCTGTACCTCAGGATATGATCAGTCTTTTTGAACTGAATTTGTTGAGTGTTTTTTTGTTCTTCACCACTGTCTGCAAGCATTCCCTGTCTCAGCTTGGAGTTTGGCAGTTTTATTTCTTTGTTACATTTTCATCCTGTGAGATAAAAAGTCACAGATGAGTGATGTAATGGAAACAAATGTTACCTGTGTCTGAGCAGGAGGAAAAAAGCCCTCCCTTGCACTGACTCTGTGCTCTTTTTCTTTCCTAAAATTGTTTGAATTTTTTTAAAGTGCTAGGTGATTCATGGGTTTGTTTCCTCCTCTGCTCAGCTAAACTGCCTCTCTACCTGAAAGGAAGTTCAGTAGCCACCTTAGGAATAACAGGTTTCATATCTTCAGGGAGAGGATGAAGGCTGCATTGCTCTGGAGTAGCCCCTGGAGGTTAGCACAGAGCAGCCACACATCTTTGGAGGAAGCTGTCAGCCCTCTGGGCTACAGGGATGTGCTGTTTCTAATAAGTACATTGCACAAGACAGTACCTGAGAGTTAAAAATAACGATTGATAAATCCAAAGCTGCATAGCTAATTGTTAAAGAATATAGCATGTTGAAAATATCACACAGTCCTAGGTGTTTTAAATGTGAATAGAGCTTAAATAAAATACATTCTCCCTTATTCAGAGATTTGAATTTGAGCTCTATTTTTTTAAACAGTTGTGAAGGAATTAGAGATATGAAGATCATTTAATTCCATTTAGCTGTAGTTCTCCAGCTAAATACTTTTTCATTTGATTAGTCAGTGTATTCAGTTTCGTGGGAGAGGAATTGAGGAGGGAAAGATTAATAGGGACTATCAACAAATATGTATTTTTTAGATATCATAATGCCATACATATTGCAATAAATTGTTTTTCAGAATGTGGAGTGCATCAGACTTTTACTTTAATTTCTTGCTTTAGTCTTTGATGATTTATATATAACCATAATCACCTAGGTTGGAAGGGACTTTTCAGATCAGCCATCAGCTGATCAACTATCAGCCCAACACTGACAAGCCTCATACCTGGACAGGGACTTGAATCTTTGACCCTCAGGTTAGGAGTCTGATGCTCTCCCAGCAGAGCTAAACACCAAACACTTCATATTTTTTCAAGTTCAGCTACTTCATCAATTAGTTACTGAAAGTATAGGGCTTTTTTGAAACAATATAAGCAAACATATCAAAAGTTACTAAAAAATTACAAGTGAGCAATATGTTATCAACATATTGAGCAAAACTCCCACAATTAAATGAGCTAAATCAGAAAATGCTTTGAATATGACATGACATAGTCCCTTGTATTTTCTTTTGTGTATTTTTCAATATTACAAAATGCTACAAAACTAGTATTCATAAGTATGAATCACTGACTTGCTCACTGAATCTGAGCAGTTTTAATTAAAAAGACCTCCTGAAAGTCATTAACAAATTGGTCTAAAATGAAACTGCAAGGTTGCTTAGTTTTTTATTTCCGAATAGATGCTCGTCTGCCAGAAATGAAGGATGAGGTGCTGGTTGTCCTATAGTTATTACAAGTGGGAGATTATACAGACATATATGGTAGTGATGAACAGAGATCAGAGAGACCAGAACATCAAGGGGAAGGAGAAAGGGGAATTAAGAGATCAAAGATTGTAAAGAAACTGGAGGGAGAGTTGGGTTTGTCTCCTCTGCCAAAAAACAGGTTTGGGTTTTGTAATGAAAAAAGCCTATCAGTAGTTATTTTGCTGTAGAAGACAGCAAAAGCTCCATAGATTTTACTGTGCTGTAGCTAAACAAGTTCAACTGCTGAAGTGAACTATAACACCTCTGTCTGTTTTCTCTTAACAGTAAGTTAATTTTTAATGTATGAACAGTAAAAATAATTACTCTGAATTTCTCTTTTTTAATTTCACCAAACACTATTTACAGGGGAAAAAGTATTACAGTAAGAGCAGCCTAACTTGGACAAAAATGATGGAGCCTGATTTTCATTCAAAGCAAGATTTGACACCACAGGAAGGAACCAGTTTATCAGAAAAGCATATAAAGAGTAATGTCTGGAGAGGATAAGGCGCCAAGGGTTGTGCAGTGTGAGACAGCAATTTATTTGCATTTTTGCCACAATTTGCTTTCTAAATGTTGAAAACTCACATTCCCTCTCATTCCAACTCTGATATGTTCTCTTCTTACTTGAATAATCAGAGAAAGCATGGTTATTCATTAATTCTTCTCCTAATCTTTCATTATTCGAGGAAAAGACTTACTGAAAACTGAGGTCAGATCACTTTATTATGGACTATTTATAACTAGTCAGTGAAAGCCATACCAAAATATTTAAGGCAGTTTGAGATGTTGATTGTACATCAACCGCAATGGAAATATGCACTTTATTTATTAGAAGCCTAGGGACAGGATGCAATCTGCGTATTTTTGGAGGTACTGAAAACGTAGGTTAGAAAAGTTGTCATTTGATTCTGATCAGAAGTCTTGTTCCAGTGCCATTTTTAATTATTTTACACATCTTGGATTTCAGGCAAAGATACAGCATTACATGGCTAAATGTAGTGCTCCAGTTTTAGAGATACTACATACAAATTGTAACTTTGATGTACTTTCTCATATAAAATTACCTGAGACTTTTAGGAAGCTTGTCTAGAAGTTCCTCCATCTTATCAGCAGTAGACACAGCTTTTTCAGAAAGTTTTGCATGAAGAAGAATTTGTGAGAGCTCACTTAATGCTGGATCATACACTAAGTTTCCTGTATCATACAGTTTCTGTAGAAGGATGAGTACCACCACTTTCTCATTACTTTCTAGTGAACACAGTATATAATTCTCATTTTTAGTACCTTAAGATGATCAGTAGAAAAGAGTTCCTCAATCAGAGTTAAAATACAGTAATAACACAGCCAAACTGTAATAACTTTATTTGCTGGTCTTCAGGACAGACTTTATTGTATTCTCTTAAATTCACAGACAAAGAATAGGGTTTTTTAATAGAGTAAATTTTCCTCTAGGATTATGTGTTTAACAGAAGCCTACTGTATACTTTATCTAGGGAGTTGATTCTTTGTTTAGTATAAGTAGCACTGGGATCAGGGTAAAAGAGTAGCCTGCCTCCTTTGCTCTCCGCAGACTAGATTGCCTTAAGAGACATTGAAACCAGGAGAGAAGAAAGAAATTACCCTGATCCAATAGATATACTGCTGAGAGGTTTCTGTTATATTCATACCTCAGACATTGTATCACCATTAAATTCACACTTTCAGGCCCTGGGAATCAGGTCAGCATGACAGAGAAGTTTGGCTAAAATGAATCTGCTATATTAGTTTTTGTGAAAATTATTAAGCTCTGCAGGTTCAAGTCAGTACTATTTTTCAAGCTGTGATTGTTTCAAAGCTAGGCAAATAAACCCTAATATGAAAGAGAAAATGATAGGGACTCAGACAAAGATGAAATTGAGTAGCAAAGTAAACAAACGTACTCAGTACATGATTTTGAGTAGAAAACAACTGAAAGTCATTCATTTGGCACCACAGGCAGGCAAATGTGGTTTTCTAAAGTATTTTAAGCAGACTGCCCATCAAATAAGCATAATTATAATCAAAATTCTTACAGCGTTCTCAAAATTCCTAAAGGCAATCAGCTCCACTCAAATTAGTAACTTGGATAAATCACCATTAATTAGCTAATATAAGCCAGCAGGTGGTTTTGAGCCCAGAGAGATTCCCTGGTTATTTAAATTATGTATAGTACACTACACCAAAGATGGAGTAAGTGAAAGGGGAACAACTTGCACAAGTCTGATTTTAAAAAAAAAACAAAAAACCACAAACCCAATAAAAACCCACAAAACTGTTTAGGGGTGATGCTCAACTGTGTTCAGCTTCTTGGATTTTACGTCCTAGTCAAAGGAAAACAAGGCAACTTTGAGCATCAGCTCAAATAGAATAATCCAGGAATGTTCGGCATACTTATACTTCCTATTTCAATGCTGAAGTATATGCAGGAAACAAAATCTGCATTGGAAGCTTGCTTAAATAGAGTTGTTCTAAAGATACTATGATTTCTGGAAGTATGCACACAGCAGTGTCTGTGTTTTACTGAAACACATAACTGAAGCACAAGGATTGCCTTACCAGCACACACAATCAGAAGAACAAGTCTCTTTTGTGAGCTTGTGGTTGGCATTTCCTATAAGTAGACAAAAATAACAATGTTTTAAGACATTTATGTCCAGTCTTTTGTGACCAGTGCCATCATGCTCAGCTGTAGGCAATAACCATTAGGAAGCTGGACAATTTTACATTAGTACAGCAGAAGAGAATCAAGTTTTTAAAATTCTGGTAGTGATAAATTCATGAGATACAGAAATTCTTTGAAAAATCTGACCCAAATCTGTACAAATCTATTGGTCTGAAATAATATCAGTTAACATGAGTTGATACCTAAAAATCCCTGAGAGTACAGTTTTTGATTGAAGCCTATGGCATTGCAGGGAAAGAAGCAGCAAGATGAATACAGATATTTGTATATTTATTAAGGGCATCTCTGAAGGTCTGGACTGGGATGCAGTATCAGTATTTTTAAAGGATTATAAATCCTGCCAGTTTTCACTGAAGTATGTGCACGTCTGGTAGTAATACTTAATCCCAGTGCATGCACTTGGATCATCCATGCTTCTCACATTAATCAACTCAGTGTAATGCTCTGTTTACAAAGAACCAAGATTGCAAATCACATTGTGTTACTGCCTCCCTATCTGGCAGACTCATTGCTGTCACATTCTTTGTGCTGGGTGATGTATTTTGATTAACTTGTTTTCATACATTTATACAAGTTTCTAGTCTATCAATTTTTTTTCTCGATGTAAATTACAAATGTCTTATAAATTTACTATCCACTAATTATTTTGTAATACCATTCAAACTGAAGTTTCTGTAAAGGAAGCCTGTTCAGTGCTAGAAGCAATATCATTGGATGAAGCCAAATCCTTATCATTTTTCTTAACAGAAACATAAATTTGGTACCTAAATCCTTCCCATTCCTTTAATGAACACTTAGGAATTGGGCTTATCCCGCATAAATGGGTGGTTCATGAGTGACTGTCAAGCCTTAAGATGTGTTGCAAACTTCTATGTAGTCTTCACAAGAGCATTTCAATTAAATATACTCTTCTGTGGATTATTTCTCATGGCCTCATAAACCAGTACTTCCTCGCAGGAGAGGACAATAGACATAATGATTAAAAGCATGGAGATAGGTGCATACTGTCTACTTTCCAGCAGCTGACAGAAGCTCTGATAAAGGATGACTGAGATTAGAATTTTATTCTTTACTCCTTGCCAGTCCCTGTGGTCATACCACAATTGCTTTAGGTCACTCTGTCAGGAATGATGGAGCCTGAGTAGAGCTGGTGTGTATGTATATGTGAGGGCCTGGACAGCATAGGAGTTTGACAAATTGAAGGGTGTTTTTCCTCATCTTTAAAAGGTTTTCTCAACCTTTGGCCTAGCCTTTGACTCTTCCACTGTAAAAAGAGAGTTAGGGTGTCAGCAATTATTTCAGAATGTATCCTCTGTCACATGTAAAACTGGTAACAACCACAGCTAATTCAGTATATAAAATTAGTTCTGTGTGAACACAAAAGTAATAACACCATTAAAAAAAAAAGTGCCCTGCATTGTATTTTAATGTACTTTTTTAAATTCTTTTTTTCTGGGCTTGGTATAGAGGTATACAACTGTTCAGGGAAAAAAACACAGACTTGTTGCTCAGCACATGCAACACTGCCCTTTGATATCTTTTTTTGGACTTTGTAATAATGCTGTGACTACTGCTGTTCACAAATATTTTATTTATAAAAACTATCCTCCCACAGGGCTACTGCAGTTGATCTGCAGGCTGAAGACTGGACTGTAAACTCCACTCACTCTAGAAATGGTCCTTCTGTTTGCACTGGCAATTTTATAGAGTGAAGGATCTAGCTCTTTATAAAGTGTTAACAGTTTAATGTTGAGGCTTTCTGTAAGAATGCTGGTCTGCTCAGTTGATGACAGGAACTATAGAAAAAAAAGGGAACGGGATGCCTTCACATCAGAGGACTGGTAGAATTAGTGTTATCTTTCCAAGTAAAAATAGGAATTTGATATAGAATCATAGAACCAGTTTGATTGGAAAGGACCTTTAAACACTGTCAGTGAACAGGGACATCCTGTAATAGACCAGGTTACACAGAGGCTCATCATGATGGGGCCTCCACCACCTCTCAGAGCAACCTGTTCCAGTGCCTCACCTCTCTTATAGTGAATAATTTCTTCCTAATGTGTACTAAACCTCCCCTGCTCTTGTTTAAAACCATTGCCCTTTGTTGTATTCCTCCATGCTCTGGCAAACAGTCCCTCCACAGCTTTTTTGTAGGCCACCTTGAACCTACCCTTAGCTTGTTGTTTTGAAGTTTCAGTTGCTCCCCCTCAACTTTTGCTCCACAAGAAATAATGAGTTACCATTTCTCACTCCTGTCCTTCATGATGCTTATGAAAATACATGCATATCTTCAAATCCCACCATCAGTCACCTTTCTATCAAGCTGAGGTTTCCAATCTCCTCATGCATAAAAGACTGTTTTCCACATGTGCATTAATTTGCATTTATCAGTACTGAGTTTTACCTGATGCTTTATTGTCCAGTCACTAATTTTTTTTAAGTTTTGATTTTGATTACCCTGTGTAATTTTGCTTCAGTAGGTTCTGTCACTTTGCTTTTCAATGACATTTTGTGTTCTTTTTTTTTAATGAGTTTAACTGTACAAATTATGCCTTAGATCCCTGTTAAATGTCTTATGTATCTGTCTTAATGGTGAAAATCAATCCATTTACCCTTACCTTTTTTTCCTACCTTTATCTAATCCAGAGAAGATACCTGGAGCATTCTGTCAACCTACTCTACCAGGTAATTTTAATCCAGATCCTCATGCATGCCTCAAAAGAACAGTAATCTCTTGAGACTTATACAAAAGCTATCTTGACTTTTTTACTCATTTAAACATTTTAATTCACTTATCTATTGTTACATCCTTTGTCAGAGTTGTAGCTAAATTGCCTGGTATGGAAACTAGATTTTTACTGGTCTTACTTCCCTTAGATCTTTCTTCTTATTAAAAAATTACCTCTTTAGCATTCCATATTATTCTCATATTCAGGCTGATTTAAGCAATATCTTTGTATGCATCTTTAAATGTCTTCTGCAAATCCTATTTGCTTGCCCGACTCATTTCTCTGTTTGTTCTAATCCACCTCTGGTGCTGTTTAAGTGTGGGACTTCTACTCTCACTCTTGTCTAGAAAATAAAGATTCTGATGTAGATCTCCGCTGGAGGTCTTCTGTAGTGAGCCCCATCTCAAGAGTAGATATTTTGCTTTTCTGCTGTTATCCTTTTTTCCTCAAGTTCCTTTCTTTTTCCTTTTGGAGAGTGGAGCAAGTGTGTCTGAAAATAATTTTAAATAAGGATGCAATTATGCTTTTTTCCCAGTATTGTATTGTAAAAAGATAAATAGATAATAGAAAACAACACAGCCTGTGGAGACACAATACCTGAAATCTGTGCTCTGTTGTCTTCGTGTGGTCTTCATAAAATTAAGCAATGGATTAAAGTCTATTTTTATGCCTGTACTCTGAAGTCTTTTCTATATTAGAAGACACTCTGCACTATCTAGGCAATTTGAAAATTAACATTAGAGGTCAGTTTAAAGACTGGTAGTCACTAGGTGTTTGTAGATGTCATGACATTGATATCCTTGGGTTGCAACAGGGAGCAGGTTTCTGTGTCAGTGGCACATAAGCAGAGTACAGAGTGATTGCAAATCATGCTATGCATGCACAGGGATTTCTGACAGGGAGATCAAGCTAAGGAGTCCCCAATTCTTCTTTTAATGAAGAGCTGTATGCTAGAGCTGTAGCTGTACCTTCCTTTTTCCATGTAGCAAAGTTCAAGAGAAGCTTCCACAGTAACCAGTGGCAGAATGTAACTAAACTTTTAGCCACTTTTGTTTTTTAAACTGTGTTGTCTTATTCATTAATTGTATGGAAAAAAAATGATACGTTGTTCTTGATGACTTCCACTATTTCTTCCTTCATCTTTCTTTTCATGTTTTTCCTATCTTCAGGGCTTTCTTCCATCTTTACTCTGCATTTCTGTTCTCACAGCGAATTATCTTCACTCCTTTTCTCATAGCACTAGTTACATAATCTGAGATGAAGTTTGGCCTGATAGCAAAGTGTCGTTTGTTACTTGAATTTATAGATAAAATCTTAACCAAACTGGGAGTAGAAGCAGCAGCTTACTCCTCAAGGGACATTGATTTCCGTTGTCTGCCAATTCAGGCAAATACTACCACAGTAGTTATTCATCAGCCAATGGAAGAAAAACGTGAACCTCCTTGGGGAAATAAATGGAGGAAATAGACCAGTGAAGCTATCCTAGAAGTCTTTGGGTACTTGGGAGAAAAAGAGTTTGGAATGCCTAAATATAGTGAAACAATAGAAAGCATCAGGACTCACAAGAAGAAAGATTAGCATCTTCGAAGTTTTGCCAAAAAGGATGGGAAGGGAAAAGGGATAAGGATTTGAAAGAAATTAAAAACGTAATTTATGATTCTTTACTCTTTCCTTTTGTTTTGTTTTTCTTGATCTGCTTATAAAAGAATCTTGAAAGGCTCTGTGCTTACTAACTTGAAAATTTCAGATGTGTCATATGCTCTGCAAGCTTTCTGAAGTTACCTTAAAGCATGTTACATTTTATCTAAATTACATTTTCTCACAAGTTTATGATGCATGTTTGAGCTGACAGAAAAATCACCTCTTTTTTTCAACAGCTTAACTTCTAATCTTTCACTTTACAATGGCCTGAGCTTGCTGCTTTTTCTGTTTATTCTTCATATAGTCAAGACTTGCATTTTGAAGAAGTATGTGGCTAAAAATGTAAGCTTATATTGTCTGCAAATGTACAGCCTACCTGTTTTCAAGTAACTTAAATACCGTCATAATACAATATTTAAATAATATCTTTTATTTTTTTATCTTTTTTAAGCTTTCTGATGTAAGCTCTGCCTACAATTAAATACCTTATGCATGTTCCAAATCCCAAAGTGCAAAGTGCCTTCACATACACAGATGAATAAACATCAAGTTAGAATTCCTTAAAGGATAATGTTGACATGGGGACAAACTGGTTTTTATTATCTTGCTCATTGGTAGGTTTAGGCCTACCAATGAGCAAGTGAAGTTTTGAAGGAACCCCGGATATAACACATTAGGGACATCTCTTAAGGTAGGATTTAATACTTCAGTAAATAATATTTTATTATGTGAATGTTGTGGTTTGACTGTAATCCTAAAAATTTAGAGGGTATTGATTCATGCTTGTAAATTGAAAAATCACAATTCTAAGGCACTCATTGATGTCTGATTCAGTGATTCAGTTTTGTAAAAAAATTCCCTTCATACATTCTTTATATTCAAGATAAGCTTTTGTGGTCTATTTTAAGACTATTGGAGATCAAATCAGTGGGGGTTTAATTTCTCTATTTTTTTTTTAATATATATATCATCTTATATATCAGCAGTATATTTGGGGAGAGATTGAATACAAATATAGTTTTCAGATTTTGAGTTCTCTTGGTGTCTTGAGTGCAAGGTAAAAACGTTGACCTAACATTTTACAGAAAATGTGTAGCTGTGCAAACAATTTCATTGGAAACTTTTTCATTGGAACCACTGCATTTCAGTTGCCATTAACAAAAGAATGCAGTACTAATCATTTAGTACCAATCCCCAGTGGTTAATGAGGAGACTTGTAAAGTTTTGCAAAGTCAGAATTTGGTCCAGAACCACTCATTTGGCTGCAGTGTTGCAGTTCACACTTAGTTGTTGGTTTGTCCTTGCTTTCAGTGAATCAACATTTCCTTCGTGTGTGGTTGTCCATAAACAGATTTAGAACTCTTCAAAATAAACCTCTCATGTTTCATAATTCAAGCTTCTCTGCTAAAACTACTTTTTAAATGCCAATAGCTGTAGTCTTTATTTATTTTTAAATCCTTTGTGTGTGTATGTATAATGAAACTTCAGAATAAGTTATAATAAAATACTCTGTTTGCTGTAGCATTACTTAAAGCTCCCAGGGAACAAAGCTGTAAATATTGCCCTATGTGACATGTTTTTCCTATAAAATAGAGAAGCCAATTTCATGTTAAACTTGCCTTTTCTTATAATTATTAATTGTGAAACTTTTTTGCCATAACAAACAGTAATGTGAATGTAAATATATCAAAAAGATATATTTGAGAAATCTGTCCTTTTAATATGGTGAGTTTACTCAGTGATTTCTAAACTAACAGGACCACCAGGGAATAACTCCTCTCTCTGAATTTCACCTAGCCATCTGAGTAATGAATAGTAAGAAAGTCTGACCAAAATTCATAAGTGATTTATCTAATGTGCAGATATACCTCCCTGGATATATTTTTGTCTTAATCAGGTAATATTATCAGTGACATAAATAACACATCCAAATCAGATCAAAACTTTTTGGCCTGTGCAATTCCCTCACATGCTGCCTGCGTTTGGTACCACCTAATCTGCTCTTTCCCTTTCATGGCTATACCCAGATGTTGCAAAGAATTAAAGTTAGACATAGTCCTTGTGGAACTTTCCAAGCAGGACGGCTCGTGCTGGGATTAGGTTACTCCAGAAGTGCCAGCTTTCAGGAGTTATTCAAACTGGTTTTATGTCTGTTGACTTGCCATGGAGTTAGTGTGGCCTCCAACCATCCCACTGAGGTGAGACAGCAGGTTTTGGTAGTGTCAAAAGAAACAACTTTTGCATCTGTCTGCTGTGTGTTGATAAAAGGAAATCTGACCTTGTTGTCTCTCAAGCCATTTTGGCTCCTTGTCTTGGCTCGAATTTAGACTGCGCCAAATCTCAGAGAATAGCTTCTAATTAGAAATTCTTTGTAGTAAAGTCCGTGACTAGAAAGGGCATCTAGTGAAAATGTGCATTGTGTCTTACCCCAAAGGAAGAAATATTGGGCTGATAAAAGCAACTTATAAAGGATGTGAAATAACAACCAAGTGCTGGCATTTTAGGAACGCTTGTTCATAGATGTGCAAGTTTTATTTCACATTGTCCTCACCCTCTCAATAAGAATGACTGATGGCTTCACTTTGTGATTTCCTAGCTTTTAAGAGTCTATTTTTATTTATTTTTTATGACCAACCTTACACTTGTTAAATGTAATTTTTGCTTTATGTAACATAAAAAAGAGCACATCTGCAGTATGCTGTCCCATGAATTAACAAGAATGACTGGACATGAGACAAGAAATCCTTTAAAAACATAAGTTCACATTAAATATCTGGTCTGTCTCAGTAAAGGAGGTCTTATGGGGTCATTTTTGATGCAGTGCAAGTAAACCATTTCTGCTCTTCTCAAATAGTTTCTTTCAGGGTTATATTGAGCTTGTATAAAGGCGCATTACATAAATAAGGGCTTAGTTTGTACATTAGTCTTTTACATCTTGGATTCTTACTAAATCCTTGTTTTTGCCAGCTTGATGCTTAAGAGATATTGATTTCTGCTGCACATATCTGCAGTGTTTATTTTGATATGTCTGGGATTAAAAACAAAATTAACACGCATAATCAGTTCTCTTAGAGTTTGAAAGGATGCTTTGGTACCTTTGGTTACATTATTCTGAAAAAAAAATGAGAGCAAAAGAGATGTGATAATAAAGGGATTGATTTATTCAATCACTGGGTATAAAAACATTAGCCCTGGGAAAGAGCCTTTCTCTAAGAGCTTTAGCTGCCCAGTCTCACTTGTGTGGCACAAAATAATTTGCATTTTTAGAGAAATTTTATGTCTTCTGTGAGCTCTAGTGAAACATGAATAAATTGCTTTCTTTTCCTCTTTTTCTGTTTTTATAAAGCTGAATCCATTAGGGGCCGAGTCAAACTCTAATGAAAGAAAAGCAACAACTGAAATGATGGAAACCCTGGATTAGATTTCTTAGTAGTCCAAGCCCAGCTGTCATGGCCTAACTTGTCAAGTTAGTGCTCTTTGGGGAGGCCCAATGTTACATGTGAATATTTCTTTAACTGCTGTGTTACAACAGGTCTCTGAAGTAGCTCGGAATTAAACAGAGAAGCAAAGACTAAGAATTAAATAGAGCCACAGCAAGCAGTTCGCCAGGGAGTTTCGCAGACAGGCAAGTAAACCTTTCCAAGACTGTTAGCCTACTGTGCTCCTGTTGTGGTCACTAAGTTTCTGTGATCACCAAAGACTACCTGCCTCCATTCCACTGATACCTCTGTGTGGGGGACAGGTCTGAGTCAAACCTGCCCTTAACAGTCAAACTCAGGGCACTGCACAGCAATAGCCCTGTTCCCTTTTCTCCCCTTGCACTGCAACTGAGAGAAAGGTCCATAAGATCACCTGTCACGGGTCTCCTTCCTTCAGGTCATGCCTCCCTTCAGCCTGATTAAGGTCCCTGCTACATTGAGAGTATCTGATGGAGGTTCTCATCATCTCAGCATTGTCACTGCAGTCAAGGAGTAGAATGGCAGAGTGACAACTTCCACTTTATGGAGACATTTGTTCGCCTAGTGGATGTTTCTAAGTTCTGCTGTTCCTAGAGTAAAACAGTGTGATTGGTATAGCATAATTCAAAGTGAATTTAAAATTTACTTCTTTTTTTTATTCTAAAAAGACCTGTTTCAAAGTGATTTGGCTAAGCTGACATAGTCATGCTGACTTCAGTGAAGCTGCATTGGTTGCATCACTTGAGGATTAGGCCCAGACTAGCCAGAGCATTTATTTTTAAATTCCAGCTTCTGCTGGCATGTTCTTAAAACTCTCTGTAGTTCTATAACTTTCTAAAGTAGCTCACAAGTCTTACACTGACTGCTAATAAAACAGAAGTTCCATTTCCATTTTTCAGTGTAATCTTTTTTTCATGTGAATCTATTTCTCATCAAAAGGAGTGGATGACTGGCCTGGAAGCTGCAGTTCTCTACTTATCTGCACAGATGGAAGAATTCAAATAGTGGATTTTCAAGTTGTCCCATGCTGTCTGAAAGAACATGGCCATAAATCTAAGAATTAAGAGGGAAAAACCCAGCATTCACTGTTGCTTTGGCCAAGAGAAATATTGTTCCCAAGGCCTCATGAAGAGAAGTAGATCTGATCCCACTCTGATGATAAAATCAGCACGGAAAGCTAAGACAAAGAAACTTCTCCAAAGTGTTTGTGGAAGAGACATCTCAGCATTAAATCCACATCGCCAGCTGTGAATGGAAGGATTGTGTATAAACCTTGACCTTAATTTCCAGCATCTGTTGGTTTTGGTTTGGTTTTGGTTCGTTTGTTGGTTGCCTTCTTTTTAAGAGAGAAGCAAGAGAACTTTGCATCAATCTTAGAGGAGGACTTTAGCAGCTACAGAGAACAACGTTCTCCTCAGAAAACCTCAGTCAGAAAAATACTGATACTTCTATAAGGGACTCTGCATCTTCTTCTTAAAGAACATAATCTTTCAGATGCTTCCCCTACATCTTCTTAGCCAGGGAGGAGACACTTATACTGAAGATGTAAAACTGAAGTCAGATAAATCTCCCTGGCATCCTTTTTATTGTAGCAGATGTATTGGTGAATTTTCTCTGCTTCACTGGCTTCAGTTTCTCTACCAAGAAGATGCTTTTGGCTAAGCTCTTGGTAGGCAGTTTCCCAGGTAAAAATCCCCTTGCTTTATAGAGGCCTCAGATGATAAACATCTTGTGAACCACCAGGAGGAATAGTCATGGGAGGTGATGAAATAAAAAACTGTCAACCATGAAGAAATACTCTTACATATAATTATAGAGCAAGTAAGCCTTTAGAGGTCAGAAAACAGCAGAGTCAAACCAAAACATGAAGAATGAGATCTGCAGAACAAGAAACTCACAACAAAATTAGACAGACCACTCCTGTAAAAATACAGAGATAAAAGCAAAAATAACTAAAATCAGAGATACTTCTAATCAGAGCAGTCAGGTACTATATTTGAAACTAAGTATGCTAATGACATATAATTAAGCAAGAGGCAGTGTTTAAGTAATCTCAGCTTTCCAGCTTTCCCTCCCTTTGGGACACCTTTGAGGGACCTGAATTTCAGAGGAAGGGGTGCTAAACACTCTCTGACAGCCATATCCTTTGAAGACACATCAAGCTGCATATTCAGAAATAAATTCCACACACTGACAGTGATTTAAATGCTGAAGTCCATTCTGTGGTGTATTTTGTGCAATATGTAAAAGACTGTGTTAATAAAATGCAGTTGTCAAGCGTCCTGCTATCCTGTTTTGCAGGTTTTAATGGGACCTTTGTAAGAAATGTTTAACAAATTTTATGCAGTATGTCTATATATAGTTAGTGGACAGAGTAGGCTCTCAGGCAAAGTATTAAATTTTTTTACAGGACAAGGACTGTACTCATTTGAGGGAAGACAGCAAGAATTTTTCAGTGTACTAACTTGGGCCTGAATTGACCATAGAATCTTTGCTATTTCTGAAATCTATGTTTTGCACATCTACTGAGTTATAATTATTCAGAGACCTTCCTGAGCTTTAAAATGGATGTAGTGATGACAATTCTGCACACAAATGGGAAATAAATGTACTGTTTCTGTTGCGAACATTATGTTATCTGAAGCATCCGTCCACTTGTTGCTTCTTTGCCTTTTGCTGTGAGATTCATAACTATAAAGATGCGTGCTAAAAACTTGTGTGCATGTATCATTAAGTTATACACATTTTTGAAAAAGCCTATAAGAATATCTTTTTTAATGCTGGCAAAATTTCTCCAGGACTGTAAAATACCAATTCCGTAAGCAATATAAGATTTCCTTTCATAAGGATTTCCAAGTAGCTTTTGGGATCAAGCTTTAGTGGTGGCTTGTGGTTCTCAGCAGAGATATAGTGGAAGTGTATACTGTTCGTGTGTTCTCTTCTCACCTGCTCCTCAGGGTAGCCAAGGGTGAGTTTAGCTTCTGCAACTAGAGAGAGCAACTCAGAACTTTGCTCTCTCAAGAAACTTCCCTGGTGCTTGTCCTGTCTTTAGGAAAAAGAGCATGCGGTTTCCAGTTGAGGACTATGGAATCTGATAAATAAACAAAGTCATTAGGTAGGAAACGTTCATATTCTCATTAGGCTTTCTCATCAAAACAGAAAAACTTTATTGTGCCATAGCCTGAGTTGGCTCTTTGAACGCACATAAAATAAATTCTGCTTCTTATTCATAAATGTACCCATCTGTGAAGCCTTTATTGGGAGAAACCTACCTGCTCAAATGCTTGGCTTCATTAAAGGCTCCCATTTGTACTCATAAAGATTCATTCATTGCCCTGAATAATACATACAGTATACTGAAAAGAGAACCAACTGTCTCTTTTACAATGTAAATTAAACAACTTCATCTGGTAAAGGAAGCACTGTCTCATTTCTAACTAGGCCGTAAGCCCTTAGGGTCTTGTACATGTGCATTTATTTATTTATTTTTGCCAAATTGTCCTACGAGGATCCAAAAGCTAAGTGAAGCAAGCTTAGGAAGACAGAAGAAAGTACAGGGACAATTGCGTTGAAGCAAATACTCACCTGTTAGCATATTCTAAAATGCAATTGGATTGTCTTTTTCTCGGTCCCACCTTCTAACCTCCCTAATCTTGAGAGTTCATCTCTATTATGTGTGATTCCTACAAATGCCCATGATTAATAACCACTGTAATTTATTAGCCTGTGTTGTTGGCATTGTTTCCCCGATGGGAGCATTTGCCATCCAGGGCCAGCCCATGATTACTCTGCCCCATTGAACAGTAAGATGCTTTCAATCTAATGCACTGTCCATGTTTTAGCATAAAATAATATTAAGGCATCCACATAATGGAACCGTCTGAAGATCCGTTTTATTAAGCACTGAAAGAAAATGTGTGTGTGTTTGTATGTGCAAAGGAAACATAATCAGCAAATCTTTTCAACAGGGAACATAATTTCAGTAAGAGTTTAGTGTAAAGACACAGCTATTTTGGGGCTTAGTTCTTTGGATTTGAAGTTAAAAACATTCCTGTAGCCAGTATCTTACCTGGTACAATTAACTTACTCAAATTATATACTGCCTATTCAAAGTAGGAAAATTGGAAGCAGAAGTAGATTTATTGCATTTATTCCATTTTGTCGAAAAATATTTTAAATGCCATCTACCTTCAAGTGCAAAGCTGTAGTGCTCTTAAAAGATTACAGTTTCAAGTTGCTTCACATATCTTAACAGAGCATGTAACCTTTTTACATTATATGATCAACTTTTTGACAGTACAGGGCCAGCAGAGCTAATGGAATAATAGCCTGCAGGGTCCAGCTAAATGATATACGAATATAATCAACCTTTGTGATGACTATTCAAAAATAATCCCTTTAGCTTTCAACTGCAACATATATTTCAACCAGGCAAAGCCATATGAAGAAAATCTCTGCAGACTCCACTGATACAATATGGCCTTCATATCCCACAGTGTGTTTGCTGCTCACAGTGAGTTTTAAATTTAAGGTAATGGCTACTGTATATTCATGTGAGCATAGAACAATACCTTTGATTTGTTGGAGAAATGTTACATTAGCTACCAAGGGCCCCATTCGGTAAACTTTGACACAACCCTTATATATGGTTTACTGCTTATTCTAAATGGAATATGCCTGATAAAAATGCTTTGCATGCCCAAATTGTACAAATTCATTAATCTTCATATTCATAAAACTTCTAAGTACAACTGCCTCCATTCCAACTGAACCTAGTCAGGATACATGGCTGAGCATGTAGGCCCAGTCTGCTTTTTAAAAAGCATTGCTTTCCATTATCATTTATTGGGATAAAACGAAGTAGGAAGATCCTCAATTGCGGGACATGCCTACTGTTGGCAGTCATATCATTTGCTACTGTATCTTTATTCCAACTCCATCCCATCATTCTGCAGATGATATAACTGAAACAGCTGCATGACCTTTAAAAATGCAAGTAATTTTAAAATTACAATAATGGGATATATCTCATCAGCTGCATGACACGACTTGATGCAATTCTGCCAAATCATGGGGATGGTGTACGGAGTATAGAAAGATAGTCCTGCTTTCTCTCTTCCTTTTGTGGCTGAAGTACAGTATTGGCTGTACATTGGCTGGCCATGAATGCATGGAATTAATTGCATTAAAGGAAAAGAGAGGTGAGGAAAACACTGCATTGCCCTACTCTGCTCCTTTTGTTTGTACAATAGAGTTTGCTCACATTGACAGCAGTTGCCGATAAGGTCTTGTTTGCAGATCCATACCTAATTATATGTAGAACCATAACAGCACCATTGCTGTCTGTTGTTTGAGGTGTTGTATTATAGGATTTTATACCACACAATCAATTTAACTATTGTGGAGGAGTAGGAGAGGGTACAGACTTTTCTCCTATTGGTTTGCCTTGGCACTTTTTGAACCTGCGGAAAATGAGGGCATCCTCAGCATCCTGCAGCAGAGAGTTCCAAGGATGAGTTCTCAATGTTTAAAGAATCCCTTTCTGTCCAAGCTCAACCTGCTACTTTCTTCTATTGGTAAGGACAGTGAAGAATGGTTTCAGATCACCTTGTGCATGCTGCTCTCATTCTTACTTTTGATGTCTCCTCAAAATGTTACCTTTTTTTTTTTTTCCAAAGCAGTTTCAGCTCCCCTGACCAATTGACCTCTTATGATTCTTCATCAGTTCACAGAGCTTTTCAGTAGAGCTTTCATTTAATGAAGTCAAACAGTCTTAGAACAATGCACAACTTGGATCTGAACACTTTCCAGTCCCATGGGCATGGAAGCTCAGGAACACAAGTGTCGTCAGATTGATTTTCTTTACAATCTTTGCCAAAAATGGTGCCTGAAACTCCTGTTCTGACTGGAGTTAGTGACTATTTTATCTCCTGAATTTGTAGGTAAAGCTTCCATTCTTTTGCCTGACCTTTCAGTAACTATATTGTGTAAAGGACTGGTGTCTCTGCTTAGCTTTCTTCCTGGAACATAAGGAAATAATGAAATTTTTTAGAAGTGTAACAATCTTCAGAGAGACACACATAAACAGCAAGAACAGAGATGTCAATTCTAGCTCCACTACAAATTCAGCCAGACAATTTTAATTATATTTTATCAACAGCAGTGATAATGTGTCAGGAACATCCTATTATGATTAATTATATTTACATACTATTAATACATATTAATGTTTATCTCTGCATTTTGTGCAACAGTAATATAGAAGTAGAATGCTTGATGGTGTGATCTGTAGTGGTATATACATGTATTATCATTATGAAGATATGATGCTTTTATTGTACACAAATAGCACAGGCCAAACAAATGCCAAGAAAACATTTATGGCTCGGTGTTCCATTAGTTATCCTTGATGTGCTTCATATTGGCTGGGAGGGTAGAACTGTTAATCAGAAAATAATAGCTTGGTGTCCATGTGTGAAGGCAAAAGGCCAAAAGGTGCATGAGAAAAGCAATTTAAGCTGTAATTTGCCATCTGTCATGTAGACATCCCCTCTGTTTTTCGTATGTGTCAGTGTATGTAAGATACATTGCTGTCAGAGATACACTTTTATGGTTATTTGCATGCAAGTACATATATACTATACCTATACCTCTATACATACCTTGTCACATTTGGGGCTTGAGTCACTCCATTTGTCTTGCATGACTCTTTCTGGAAAGAGCAGTAAGGCTACAATGGGGTAAAGTTGGGGCAGGACAACATAGTTCAGACCCGTTGTGAGTGCTTCAGAATTGCATGAGACTCTCAGCTGCTTCATGACGTTTAAGTTCCTAAGACAAACTGGGAAATTATAAACTGCAGGTGTGAGCAGAGCTCCTTATATTCAGTTAGGTTTATCATTAGATTTTTTGTGAATGGCATGGAACACTAATAAAGGAATTTCCATTGGTATACTTTAGGCCTGATCTCAGAAAATACTACCTGGAATAATTACATTGTTAAATACTAATGTCTATGGTACAGAAATTCCACTGCCCATTCTTTTGTTCTTTCTGTGCTCCTTCTTGGGTTCAATGGGAAGTTGGGAAAAGTCCTTGAAAAGTATAAACATCACCTAGCAACTAAAATAATGTGCATTATTAGCACTCTTTTCATACCAAATCAAAAACGACAGCACCCACTATAAAAAAAAATAACTCCATCCCAGCTGAACACTGCCAAAGGTAGAATAATTTTAAAATAATAGCTTAATTTGTAATAAATATTTATTTTTAGTAAATAGGGAAGATAATGATTTATAAGATCATGAAGTGCTGGAACTGAGAAATAGGGGTGTTGCAAAACAACATTCATTAGAAGCATTTGAGAATCGATTTGACAAATAGATGGCAGGGATGGACTAAATATATGTACTCTTTCTTAATTTAAGGAGGTGAATCAGATCAGTAGTTCCCAAAATAGGAAACAATCCCTTGGGGCTGGTGTGGTTGTAACTGGGCAGAGGGAGGTATGATATGGGAGTCCAGTGTGAGAATGGAGCAAGGAAAGAAAAAGGCTGAGCATCACAGATCATGGAAAAAAGGGAAATGTGGTTGCCAAAAGACATGGAGTTAAACCACTGCCTCCCGGCCTCTTTTGTTCATATCCTATTTGGATCACCTTGCTGAGAAGTGGCAGCCTTCTCACCCTGTTCTTGCTTTCTGCACTGCTTACTTCTTCCTCCAGATAGTCTTCTTGCTGCCTGACATCTTTTAGTGCTGTCTTCACCATCATCTCCTAAATGCATCCTTGTTGACTTCCCAGCTGTTGCACAGCAGTGCAAGAAGTAAGAACACAAATCCCTGTCAGTTCTGTATTTTTATCATTATATCTTAAGTGTTTCTCCTCTATTTTGTCTTAGATTGCCTTCTCCTGTGATTTTTTCACTGTAGTACATGTTTTTCTAATAAGCTTTCTGGGTTTTTTTACTATGAACATTGCAAAGCTAAAGTAATTTTTTTTTTCAATAACAGGATTTGATAAAGAAACAAGTGCTTCAGAGACCCTATGAGCCTATTCCAAAGACACCAGTTTCATATTCTTCCTGGTATAGTATCTGCTCTAAATCCATAGTCTTTATAACAACATGCTGATTTTGCAAAATGTCATTGGTAGCAAAATTTTACCTGATTTTGACTGGCAGTTTCACATCATCTCTGTTTTGCTTTGTCCAAATACCAGTATCTTTCCAGCTCATAAATGAGCAAATTCACACTTCCTACAGATTTTTTTTGCTAGCTTTCCCAGTTTTAGAATCTAATTGCCTTTGATCATGTAATTGCTTTTCATTTACAGAAATAAGCCTTTGAGACAGAAACAAATCTATTAACTAGATGCTGAACTCAAATGTAAAACAGACTGATATCAAAGGGTATAGACAAACTTGCGTTTACTGATTTTTATTTGCTGCTTTTCATTACAGAGAATGCCTGCTTGCTTACAGAGAAGCTGACAGATGTATAATGAGTACAGGAAGATTCTTGAAGAGCCATGCAACAAAGTAAGAATTTCGTTAGGAATTTTGTCATTTAAATGGAAGCACAGTATTGTAGTATAAATAAATATCTGAGAGCTCTGAATTCTTTTATGACTGTAAGTGTGGTTTCAGTATGTATTACATGTTTTTATCAAAAATAGCTGGTGTCATTGAAATAAATACAATAGAAATACAATAGAATAGAAAGTTTGCATTTTGTGCCACTAACTCTTATTGTCTTCCAAAGCATCAAAATCCTCTGTCTGGCAGAATGCAAGCAGTGTTCTGCTCCTTGCAGACTTTTACAGCAAGGAAATGAAGGTTCTACTCTCCCCTTCGAATGAACAAGGCAAGAAGGTTAGGCCAAATGTGGTTCCATGTATTATATTTTGGATAGGATTCTGGAATAAACCTCTCTGTTGTTGGGGCCAGTCAGTGCTCCATGGGTCATGAGCAGACCTCATGCTCAGACCTCAGGCTCAGTGTGATCCAGCAGAAAGCACAATGCTCACTACAACTTGCCTGCAGCATCAAATCAGTATCTCTTTAGAATTACCAGTGAATTACCACTGCTTCTATCAACATCCCTTCTCTTTGGTGATCTCTTGTCAGGTGTTGTCCTAATAAGATCTGCTGAGATCAGAGTACGAATTGCTATAATGTAGCTTTTGTACTCTTTACATGAGAATTACTCTAGTTTTTTTAAGAAGCACCTCATATGGAACAGAATTATTCCCCCCACTGCCTGGTTCATTATTGTTGCAATCCTTCCAACTTTTTCCAGAAAGCTTCTAATGCTGTGGCCTCAAGACTGCAATCAGCAAGGAGGACTCAGAGGAGAGCATAACTTGTGGTTACAGGTTCTTTTGTGCTCTTTAAGAAATTATTGCCTGAGTTGACTTGAATGAAGTTAGGAAAGCAGGTAAATCAATTCAGCATATGATGCCATGCGTCTGTTTCAAAACTAAGACTTATCAAGCATACTACAGCAGATGAAACCCTGAAGAGCTGTGAAGTGAATATTGATGTCTCTAAATTCTGAGTATTCTGCGTGACTAAGGTACATGGGACTGGCAATTAAAACTACTTTCTGAATAGGATTTTGATAGGTTTTGATGTGGATATATCAGATTGTATTGATTAACAATTCACAGGGGAGGGGACGGTAATACCTCAGAAAGGATTCCGTTTATAATTGTGAAAAGCATGTTTTCCGACTGTTAATAGGTTATATCTTGTTAATTATGATGATATATAAGGTCTTTCACCTGTGAAGCCATTTAGAAAATTTATATTTGAGTCACAGAAAGGTCATTGCTGTTGTGGAAGGATTCCATTCATCTCCAAATAGGCCATCCAAACATAGACAAAGAAATACACTATATATAATTACTCAGAAATAGATGGAATAAATAAGATTCATTATAGACTTTAGTTTCCTGCTAAGAAAAAGTTACGTTTAATCAGAAGAAACAATAACATGCTTGTAAAAATGCAAGAAGTAGGTTAAAGTCTGAAGTAATTTTGTGAGATTCAGTTCTTACACCTGAAATGAGAATTCATCAGCCTTGGGAAGCGCCGCACATCAAGGCTTTGTCCCAAGATTCAGTCAGGTATTTCTGAAGAATTTCTGAAGCCCCTACAGAAGAGACTGAAGACTAATTTTTTTTTTTTTTTTTCCAAACCTGTCTCTTGTTTGACATTATAACTTCATAGTATCTCTGTACTTATGCTCACAGGTAGAAGGAATGTTCTGTCTTAAATAATAACCATGTGAATGACTATTTCCATAGTCTCAGCTCCGAACTGAGCTGGGATTGAGAGCTCCTGGCCCATGGAAACTGAAGAGGGGTGAGTCTTGTCACTGGAAGACAGCTTCCTTCAGTACCAGCTTTCGTAACCTGCACATTTAACCCCCAGTTTGGGCAATACATGCCCATATACAGCAATGTATCACCTTTGAAAGGCTGCACTGAGCTCTTCTACTCCTGGCAAAATCACTCCATGGTCTTCCTGGGCTGTTTAAGAAGACATTGCCCCATCTGTCTACAAGTTTACCATTTGTAATTCAAGTGGCTTGAATCTGGACTTAACCACAGTGGTGCCTCTAAAAATGCCTTCAGAGGGCTCTCCCTGAACATGGTCATCACTGTTATTTCTTCCTGTTTCCTTTCATAAGAGTTGTCTGCCCTGTGGCTCCTCAGCATCAGTTGGCTGAGAAAATTGGATGCTCTCCCTTTCCATGAAAGCAGCAGGAAATCAGTTTCCCTGGCACTGCTCCCTGCTTTCTGGGTAGACCATGCTCATGCCAGGCTCACAGTACAGATTAAAACAAAATTTTTTTCTGATAAGGGAAGTTCAGGATTACATAACTTCTGTCTCCAGGCCCGACTCTCTCTCAGCAGCCCCTTTAGGTTTTACGTTCTGAATTGCAATGAGGTTTTCATGTCTGATGCCCTGATGCTCTCAGAGGAGCTCTGTGATATTTGAATGTTTTGATGAGCTAAAGTCTCTGCTTTTACTTCACCTCTACAAACCTCTGTTCTAGGAGAGCAGGATTGCTCATGTGTTCCCATTTTGCAGTGTGTTGGGCAGAAGTGGTAGAACAACTGCTTGAGAGTGGGACAGTTAAGCGGAAAGGGACTGAGATGTATAGCACTTGGAATTCTTCCAGCCCTGCTGGAACTAGAGGAATAGGGAGAGCCTTGCCAGTAGCAGCAGATCATGTCCATAGAGCCAGCAAAGCGGTCAGGAACTCCTTTTTGTGCAGATAAAGAAGCCTTCATTTCTCCTCCCAACTCCCTCAGCTGCTCCCCATAAGACTTGTTTTCCAAACCCCTCACCAGCTCCATTGCCCTTCTCTGGACCTGCTCCAGCAGCTCAATGTCTTTTTTGTGATGACAGGCCAAAACTGAATACAACAGCTCAAAGTGGGGCCTTACCAGTGCCCAGTACATGGGGATAAACTCTTCCCTAGTCCTGCTGGCCACACTGTTACTGAGAGAGGGGCAAAAGCACTGAATAGTGATGAAGACCTAAAAAAAAAAATTTAAAACTCTAGGGAAGAAAAATAAAAACAAATAAAAAAACCAGCAGCCCGTTGGGACACAGTGTTAAATACAGCATTGCCACTGGTCTTGCAGTTTGAGCTCACAAGGTGTATAAAACAAGACTGTTGCAGCACACACCAGCATTGGGAATTTGGGCTGTCTCTTTGCCTTTGCAGAGCACCACCACTGCCTTGGTGTTCGTAAGTGATGTGTTTTTGCAAAAATAAATAAATAAGGGAGCACATGAAAATGTCATCTACATAAATATGCCACGATAAGTTTAGTCTTTGGATCAAAGTGCTCAAAACGAGACAGCTTTGAAACAGAAAGGTGGGAATCGAAATTACAGATCCCTGAGCATCACATCGGCTGCCAGATGTTTAACCCAGGCACACACACCATGGCTGATTAAATGAAAACATTTTAACAGCTGTTTAAAATAGCTAAATCGTCTCCCCATCTTCCCAGGGCTGCCTGGGTGCACATCCCCATGGACTGCCCAGGAAAAGCACTCACTCTGCTCTGGCCATCACTTCTCACTGGCACACAGGACTGGCCCTCAGGGAGTAATGACATCTTTGGGAAGGTCCAGACCTCACTGAGTCCTGCTGTCCTGGCAAACCTGCATCTGGGGAAGAGCCCATTAACTGGCTCCAGTCCAGGCCATTCAAGGATTAGAAGAAACACTGGCTGATTCTGGGGGACAAAGTGGCTCAGCAGACTGAGGGGGTAGGCGCTGATTTTCTTATCCAAGCCAAATAGCCCAGCCTCTCCACTGGGGAAGAAGCTTTGTGGAGGGGAAAAAAGCCTTAGGTGAGTGGTGGGTGGTCTCTGGAGGCAGCATCCCTGCTGGTCTCTGCAGAACCAGCTGGGAGCCAGCTTCCAGACATGAAGCCCACCAGCACTACACAAATGCTCCTTCCCCTGCTCTCTTCCCTTCCCGCATCAAAACTGGCTTTTCGGAACTGATACTGGTCCCAGTATGAGGGTAAGCATAGCCCCAGAGGATGTTTATCTGCTCTGGGTGGCACGTCAGAGTCAGAACCATCTGTGGCCAGACTGGTGTCCCAGTCCGGCTTTGTTTCCTGCTGTGGGTGCAGCCAGGAGGTGCTGAGACACGGTACCACCCTGAGCTCTAGGGAAGCTGCACTAGATGGCATCCCAGGATCCCATTTCCTCGGCTGTACTGAGGATGATACTCTTGTAGTGATGGTGTTGCCACAAAAGCCCAGCACTGGGTTTAACTGTCCTCAGCAGGGCTGGCAGCAATCATGCAGCTTGGACTGCATCAGATGTCACCCCTTTCTAAAAGCTATCACCCCTGTCATGAGAGATGTTTCCCCAGTTTTCCTAAGCAGACAAGGGCAGAACCTGGGCAGAGAGATGGGGTAGGACCTTGTCCCTTGTCCCTGCCTGACAATGGAAGGAGAAAAACAATGATGCTCTCTAAGAAAGGGCATAAAGGAAAAGGTTTGTGGGCATCTTCCCATCAGGCATTGAAGAACAAGAAACTTGGCATAGTTACTTATTAGGACACCAATCATCTCCATCCACAGTCATTTTTAAAGATACTGTGTTTTTAAGAATCCATTCTTAAAGTTTTCCAAAATGCAATTAGGAAAGAAATTTTACAATTCAAGATGCAAAACCAATTTCAAAATGTAACATCTTTTGCTTTTGTTTGCATAGCATGTGCCCTGTGTGTGTGCATGAATCTGTGGGCTCGAGGCTTTTATCATGCATATGGTTTGCTCAAGCCTTCTTCACCTCACTCTTCTCTGGCCCTTGGGCCTTCATCTTGCTGCCTGGTGGGCACTGCCACATGTGGCGCTGCCAGAACCATTCTCCCCCCACAAGAGTCACAGCCATGACCAGGTGGAGAATTGGGTCTGTACACAGCTTGTTCCCTGCTCCACCCACAAAATGAGGCAAGTAACTGAACTCGCTTAAAAGCTGTAACTGCTGCTACCATAAAATGTTGTCATCACAACACAAGACTCTTACACAGCTTCCCTTCCCCATCAGGCACGGTTTAATCTGCCCAACTTTGTTTCACACAAGGTTTTTAAAGGCTTTGTTAAATACAGATAAATCTAACTCCCTGGGAAGTGCCTTCCCCCAAAAAAATGTACGTTCTCAGTGTGAACTTTATCCCACCCCAGGAAGGGCATGCACATGAGCCCTTCTGAAACCCAACAGGACATGCGTGTGTCCCCACACACCCTGAGAGGTGTCGATTCCCAAATGCTACGTGCAGACTGATGAGGAAAACACAGGCCAGCCACAAGATACTGGGCTGCATCTCTTGGATGTCCCAGCTGGCAGTAAGCATGAACACATCTGCAAGCACAATTGAATGTGTCAACCTTGGGCATCCTGGTGGCTTTTTTAGTCTCATGATCTTGGCCACACAGAGTGATGCTTCTGCTCATCATTCTCTTCCTCTGCTAGGAAGCAGCTGGGACCAGTTCAGTGGCAGTAGCTCTCGGAGGGGCTCACCTTGTTGGCAATAGCCCCACCATCCATCTTGTCCAGCTCTGCAGGACCAGCCCTCTCTCTTGCAGGGGCCAGGGCTGTGCACATATGGTGCCCCCCATCTTGCTGTCCAAGCATTGGGGAGGGGCTGGATGCAGCCGTGTGGCTACTTACACATCACGCTCCTGGCTGGAGAGAGGATAAACACTTCCACGGGTGTCAATGTGCGCCTGGGACCCTGCGCTAACGGATGAGGGGGGGATGAGGAGAGGGGGCGATTAAGAGGGATGGAGTGGGGGGACTGCGATGGGCTGCAGCAGAGTTTGAAAGGCTGCTGATAGCAGCATCCCGCAGACCCCTCTGCCCTGTTCCCTCATCCTCTAGGAGAGGTCCGGGGGCAAAGGAGCCTTTTCGATGTGTGGTAGGGGGGGGGTGGAACTGCGGGCGCTGCGGGACTCCCTGTCCCTTCCCCCAAGGCGGGGGCACGCCGGCCCCACCGCTTGGCTGTCACCGCCGCCTCCTGCCCGTTATTTACATCCCTCTTTAGCAGTCTAATTACTTGCTTTATTGCTTTCGCCTGAGGGAAGCCCGGGGACGGGCGGCGCTGGGGAGGACCCACTCCGCAAAGCCCCCGCACCGCCCGGGGCAGGGCGAGGACACAGCTCAGCTGGGACTTCCTCCCTCCCCGCACGGTTTTCAGCGGGATTTAGCGGCAGGGAGGAGGGAAAGAGGGTTCTGGAGGCGGACGGGACCCTTCTTTGCACAGGGTGGGGGGAAGGGGAGGCGGCTTCATTGGGATGCAACCAAAGGGAAAAAAAAAAAAAAGAAGAAAAAAGCAAAACAACAAAAAGGCGACAGAATAGATGGTTTTTCAGATAATCAGCGAAGGAGATTTATTGGCATTTAACGCTCTTCTGTTGGAGTGGGGGGAAGAGGGTGCGGGATCGTGGCTGAGCAACATTAAAGCTGTTTTACCTCTGCCAAAAAAGGAGTCGTTCCCCTCTCCTCCTTTCCCCGTCCCCCAAGCTGTCCCTTTTCCCTCTCACCCCTTTCCTGCTGCCCGGGGATCCCACGTAAGCCCTAGCCTGAGGAAGGAGCAGCGAGCCCCCGACCAGGCCCCAGCGCCGCGGTGAGGGGCAGGAGCTTCGGGGGTGCTGGGGATGGGGAGCACCGGCCTCTCCCCCCAGCTCCTCCAGGTTGTCCGCGGCGCTCTGGCTCTTCCAAACTCATCTAAATTACATCAATAACAGAGCGTGCTCTTTAATGAGCTCTCAACTTTAAAGACTTGAAGGATATTAACAAGCCGCTTGACAAATGGTGCTTAGAAGCACATTAAAGACGCTGCTAATGGAGCGCATAATGACGGCTAATTTTCGATCAGATATAAATTAGAGCCCCAACAGTTATTTGCCTTAAGGACTTTATGTAAATGATCCCGTTCTGGATAAACGGGGAGAGTGGGGGAGAGAGGCGAGCCCAGGCCGCCGCCGCACCGCCGGATGGGGCGCGCAAATGCCACGGGTCTGCGCGGAGTGCCACGGCAGCTCCTGCATAAACAAACACACACACACAGCCTTCCCCCCACCAAAGCGAGTGTGCTGGGAGGGAGGGGAAGGAGACAGAGGAGGAGGAGGTCGAAGTCGAGGGTTCATCCCGCTCCGGGCCTGGTTGCGGAAGTCGCAGTGTTGTGCTCCGCAGCCGCGGAAGGCGAAGGATGGAGGAGGAGGGGGCCCAGCTGCGAAGGCGACTACACACACAGACACAACCACCCCGCCCCACTGCCCTGGGCTATCCCACCCTCCCCCCACGCGCGCATTTTTTCTCCCTCCGTTTTTTCAGTTCGGGGGTCGTGTTAAGTTGGGGAGGTTTTTTTATCTTGCCTTTCATTCTTGCCCGGTTGTGGCCGGGCCTCAGGATGGTCCACCCCAGGCTCAGATGCGGATCATCAATCCCTCCCGCTCCGCCGCGGAAGGAGGGACCAGGTTGTCAGTGCGAACTCACCGACTTTTCTTAGGGATTTTTTGTGGGTGTCCTGTCCTCCTCATCAAACCCGCCTTTACCTGTACGGCGCGCGTCAAGCCACGGCCGCGGGGCAGGTTCTCCCCCGGCCTCCACGCTCCCTCCTCCATGGGTGAGAGAGATTGCAGGGGATCCCACCTGCCAAAAAACAGCGACGACAATGAGGGAACTCCCCCCATCGTCTTTCCTCCCCCAGCCCTTTCAGGGCCAAGCTGGGCCCCAGCGGGCGTTGCGCGGAGGGGTCGTTACTTACCCGGGCGTCCCCGGGGCTGCACCTCCTGCTCTGCGCTCGCCGCTGCCCTGATTCTTCCATTCGTCCCCGGGAAAAACGCGACCCCTTCTTATAGCGGCTATGAGCAATTAATATTGCATTAACCCTATTTAAACAACAACAAAAAAAAAAAAAAGGAGAGGGTGTGGAGGGAAAAATCCGCGCCCGGTCAGAGCCATCTATTATTAATTGGTGTAATTGGAGAACTCGTCGGCGAGGCCGTGGTAGGAGAATACGGGGGGGGCTGGCAGTGTCTGGGGGCGAAGGAAAGGGAGCCGAAATATTTAATTTCGGGTGGTGGGTTTGCTAATTCCAGATTAAAAGCAGTCACGTCTTTGAAGCCAGACGCTGGGTGTAAAGGTACAGTTAAAATATTCCATCCCGCGCTCCCCAGGCGGAGCCCCGCGACTCCCGGCCTTCATTAAAGTTTAATTATCATCCCAGGCTGAAGCAAGGGGAAGATGGGGGAGACCGACCGCCTAATTGCAAGTGATAAAGGCGGAGAAGCCGGATCTTTTCCCTCGCCATGCGGTTGTTGTTGTTTTAATGCAGGCAAAGTCCGGCCAAGGCAGCGTGAGCATCTCCGCCTATAGGTCTCCCCCTATGGATCTCCCCACCTATAGATCTCCTCCTATAGATTTACACTTACAGATCATATATACACACACACACACACACCCATAGATCTGCCTCTATGGATCTCCCCACCTATAGATCTCCTCCTATAGATTTACACTTACAGATCACACACACACACCCATAGATCTGCCTTTTACAAAAGATGCAGGTGAAGGAAAAGCTGAGAAGTGATATTAGAGATGAGTGAGGTTTTTTGGGGGCATAAGATCTGGCAAAAGATGAGGGGAAGAGACGGGGACACTCATCAGCTCTCGGCAGCTCATTGTCTCCCAAAACAAAGCCCGCCGGTGGCTCTCCCCTTCCCGGCCGGGGCGACGGTGGCGACCTGCGGCTGAGGGGTGGACAGTGCCCTCCCAGCAGCCTCTGTCCCCCCACTCCATGCCAGCTCGCCCTTTTCATTTGTTCATAACCTGAACGTGCAGGGGACAAGCCGACATAATTCGTCTTAATTGCCCCCGGGTTTTTAATATGGGGGGCGGGAGCGGGGGTTATCTGCAAGTAATAAAAGGTTTGGTTTTTTTTTTTAATTCCCTCCTCCCATTTCCAAGCAGCTCTCTGTCATCACCCTGCCGCTCAATCCCCTTCTCACTCTCTCTCCCAGTGACACGGGGAGCCGGACTGGTGGCAGGGGAGGTGCTGGTGAGGGGGGAGAGGGGGATGACGAGAGGGAGGGGGCACTCGCAAAGTTAATTTTCAATTCCCGAGGAGGATTTCGCGTCCTCGCGCGCCCTGACCCGCAGTAATTAGCTGAGATAACTAATGATTACTTAACTCATTCCTCCGTAATTATCCAGATTTAATAATTCGCTGTGTAATTTATTAATTCGCCCCCTAATAGCCGTTAAGTGAACGGCTCGTTGAAAGGGGCGACGCGGCGGTTTGGGAGCTCTGCACCGCCTCCCCAGGGTTCGGGGGAGTCTCTACTGATTCCAAGGGTCCGTGTCACCTTCCCCCTCCTGCCGCCGCTCCAGCCCCCAGGCCCGTCATTTTCCGCCCCCTTCCTTCCTATCCTTCCCTCCCCAGCCTCTTAAAACAAGCTCCGAAGCCGCGGAGGCGGTGGCAATGGGGAGAGATTTCCACGCGGGGGGCAGGTCTCGAGGGGCCGGGGAAGCGACCCTCAGCAGTCACCGGCAAGGCCAGCGCCACCCATTCCCCAAAAGCCACCCCGCGCCTGCAGGAAGGAGAGGAGAAGCCTCTCTGAGCGTCCGCGGAATCCCGGCACAACACCGCGGTAATTGGCGGTAATGACAGCGACCAGCGCGGGGACAGGGAAGAGGCAGGAGAAGGGACGCTGCGCTGCCTCCGCACCTCTCCGCGCCCGCGGAGCACTCTCAAGGCGCTTTGGAAATGCAGCTGAAGCTGGAAATATCAATATTTAATGGCGGTTCGTGTGTGATCTCCTCTTTCCTCCTCCCCCTCCCTCCCCTCCTGCCGCCGTCGGGTTTCCCCGGCTTTTGTGAGAGAGAAATTACTTTTTTCTTTTTTTTTTCTTTTTTTTCGCGTGTGGACGTGGTGCTGCTGCAGCTCCGAGCGTGAGTGATGGGGGGGACCCACAGTCCGAACAACCCCATCCTGGCCCCCCCAGCTGGGAGCCGCTGCTGCGGGCGGGCAAAGGGGGGACAAACCCGGCGTGAATAAAATAAATCAATAAATTTTAAAAAGGCAAGAAGTAGAAAAACGCGCTTTGCCAATAAAAAAAAAAAGTTTACATTTTTTTCCCTTTTTTTAATGAAAGACGGTTCAACAACATTTAAAAATAACTTAGTACATTACTAGAATAAATAAACCTCCTATTAACCAAAATAAAACCCCCAAAACCCAAACAAAACCCCAAGCAACGGAACCGAGTCAGGTACAGAACTTAAGACTTCAAACAGTCTCGGATTAGAACAGCGATACAGAATCTGTAAGAATATATCTATATGTGCGTCAACGCCAATGAAATATTTACAGTCC
>VZTY01014879.1:0-29491 GCA_013400935.1 Turnix velox
ACAAACAAACAAAAAAAAAGTAATAATATTTTAGCTGATGCATATTATATAATTTACGAGCGTAAGAAATTTATCAAGTCAGAACTGAGTTATGGCGAGGAAATTGTATAATTTTATCTTCTGGCAAAGGGACATCATTCTTGTATTATAGTGTATGTAAATGCACCCTGTAAATGTTTTATTTCCATTTAAATACGGGACTGGGGACTCAATTTCAGAGTAAAAAGCAACTATGTTTTAGAGAGCTTTATTAGCCAAGCAATTGCATGTAGTGGACTTCAAACTGCTTTAAAGGAATTGTGTGAACTTTCTATTCTGTAGCAGTTCCCCTTCATTGGGTTTTAAACAAAATGGGCTCTGGTTTACAGGATTCCATTCCCCAAAAGGCACTTTAAAAGGAAGGCTTAGACTTCTTTCTAATAAAGTATGCATTACCATTTAGCACTCCCTTTTAGAACATTTTTTTGCCTATTTTAAGTGCTTTCAAGAAAAGAAAAATAGTTATTTTTTTGTTTTTTTCCCCTTACAATGTGATAGTGAAGACATGGTACCATATGGTGTTGCCTTTTTTTTCTAAGCACTCTGAGTTGTACTATACCTTAAGAGAAACAAAAGTCGAGCATGAGAACCACACTCGCTGTGTAGAAATTTACTCATATTTTATTATACAAAGTCTGTGCTGGGAGTCAGTCAGGGAGGGACAGGGCTGTAGTTATGATAGAAGAAGGGCAGCGGCAGCAGGGATCATGCTCATTCCATTTGTAGCTTTACATGTTTCTAAAACAAATTGCACTAGAGCTTTATTTTTGTCCCATCAGCAGCTGCACAGAGCAATCATGGTTCCTAGGAAAAAAAGAGGAGAAAAAACCAAAACCAAACCCACAAACTGCATAGACTGAAGCTTCTAGGCAATCTGGATGTTAGAATGTACCCTAGGGAGGGGTGTTTTGGCCTCTTTGAGAAGTCAGTGGGATGAATGTAAAGCTTGTTTCTGACCTTGGTGTAACTACAGTGCCACTTCTTGACTTTGTCCATATGGAATTTAGTCACACGCCTTTGCAATAACTAGATTGTGAGAAGGTAGCCCCCCCTCTCCCCCCCCCTTGCTGTAACAATAACCAGTTGTTTGAGGTGCTTGCAGTTGTCTAATTAAAGTGTTTTGTTTTTTCAGACCGTGTGCTGGTCATTGGACTCTTTGCTAGCCCTGCCTCCCCCTCTTTGTGTGCTGGAGGCCCTGTTGCAGGGAGGGGGGCCCGGGTGGTTGGGGGGGGTTAGCCTGGCCAGAGCCATGTGGATAAAACATGGCCCCTGGTGTGAGCTGGAGAAGGGGAACGTGGCAAAACTGGAAAAAATGAGTTTGCAGAGGTGGTGCTTAACAGCAATGAACGAGGAAACCATGTCCCATCCGCAAAAGGCTGGTGCAGCCACCACACAGTCCCCACCAGGCAGGAGACACTTGTCCAGGTACCTGCTGCTGCCTTCAGCTTCTGCACCACAAGCTCTTCTTGCTGCGACCACTTGCAAGAGCTCATGGAGGACAGCAGTGAGGAGGATGTGGCTGCCGCTGACTCTACAACTGGAGGTAAATGTTCTGTTTGACTTAAGACTTGACCTAAGAAAGAAATTCTTTAGGGTGAGGGTGGTGAAACACTGGAACAGGTTGCCCAGAGAGGTTGTGGATGCCCCCTCTCTGGAGGTGTTTAAGGCCAGGCTGGACAAGGCACTGAGCAGCCTGATTTTGTGGGAGGTGTCCCTGCCTGTGGGAGGTGTCCCTGCCTATGGCAGGGGGGTTGGAACTTGATGAGCTTTAAGGTCCCTTCCAACCCAAACTATTCTATGATTCTCTCCTGGCTCACCTGGGGTAGTGCCCAGTCACTGCCTCAGAGCATAGCCTGGCACCACAGGTACCACCAGCACCTGAGGGGTGCAGGCTCAAACACAAGGGGAGCCCCAGGACCTGCTTTAGTCTTTTTGCCTGAGGTGATGCAGTGACATCCTGCACAGAGGAAGGGCCAGGACACATAGATGGGAGCACTGGGCTGCAGTGATGCAGGTGTTTCCAGAATCAGTATCTGAGTGGGGTTGGGAGTGGCCGAGTGAGGTGGGGGTCTCTGCTGTGCAGTGTGTGCTGCAGAGCCTACAGTTGTACAACAAAGCGCCACCACTGGACTTGTTCTGCTAGGAATTCTTCTTTAGTAATTCTAGATAAATTAGAATACAAAGCTGCCTGAGTTTTCTTCCTCTGTGTTTAAAAGAATCACCACCTTTTTACAGTGAGCCACCTCCCATCCTCTCCCAGGTCAAGTTTTCTTCTCTGGGTGTGTGGCACAGCCCCTGCTGCCATGTGAGGGCACCATCACGCCCCAGTTACGGAGTGACTGCAGCTGCCAAGTGCCACAGCACCATCTTGGCAGCAGGAATAAACTCTTCAAAACAAGATTAGAGCTTCCACGTTCGTACCCTTACTCCCCTGTGGTGCCTGGCCAATGCAGCTGAACTACTTGAAACTCCCTGGGAAGCCAGAGGAGGTGTTCCTGTGCTCTGCAGCAGAGGGATGTTCTGTGGGTGGTAACCAAGGTCAGAATAACACAGACCTTACAGGGTGTAACCACACACCACTACCCACCCCCTTCCCTTAGCAGTTACCTGACACAAGATCCATTCATGCTCCTGATGGTTTCTTCTTGCCTCAGGCCTGGGCTGGGAAAATCCCCCCCTTCAGCCATTCCCACATCTGTGCACAGCTGGAGGTTGCAGGGAAGGCTACAGGACAAGCAATTAAAACCAACAGAGTTGTGATTTATTAACATGAATTAAAATGCCCAACCAGTGCTGCAATGTGACAGTATATTAAAAAAAAAAATTAAAGATCATATACTGTACTACTTCCACAAAGGTCACACTTTCTTCTTTTTTTTCTTTTTTTTTTTGCAAAAGAGACTTCTTCTTATATACAATACTCTATCAAATGAAAGAAGCTTTAAGCCATTTTACAAGCCAAAAGAAATACAGTATTTACAGCACTTGTCTGAGACATTAGAAACAGTCTATACATTAAATTACATTTCCTGCAAGTAACTGATGGAACAAAAAGCCATGTGCACACCAAAACTAGAAAAGTTTGTATTGCATTGTTCTCTATCTCTATGCACACAAAGAACTGCTGACAGAAGAAAAAGGAGGAAAAAAAAAAAAGGTTAGTGCCATCACTTAGCCCGTGTACTTATTTAATTACATATGTATAAAAGAAATATAGAAAACATTCACTAAATGAATTAAACTGCAACAATAAAATTTCAAAGGTAACGCAGCATCAAACCTACTGCCAGGAAAAACAGGTGGAATGTTCACTTACAAAATAAAATACCTAATACTGGCTTAACAGCATGTCTTCAGGAATTTTAAAAAGCCCAAAACAAAAAAAAAAAATAAAAATGGAAAGAATACAATGAAAGAGCACTGGTGTCTGCTTTTATACAAAGTATCATGTACAAGCTTTAAAAAGTACCTTCGGCGGGTACGTATGAAATATACACGGTCCTATATTACAGAACATTTTAAAAATGTTGAGGGTGAAAGGGTTTAGTGCCACCCTGACCCATGGTAATTGTTCTGAAAAGTGGGGGGCACCTGTGCTCTGTGGAGGGGGATCTGTGCGGGCAGGGGGGAGGCCTGTGGCGGGCCTTGCACGGCGGCGTGGGGCAGCGCCACTGAGGCGGGGTGTGGGCAGAAGCCCCCGGCGGCAGGGGTGGCAATACTGCTTGGTCCTTGAGGTTGGATGTGAGGGCCCTGGCCGGGAAGCGGGCAATGAGGTCCTGTTCCAGCAGGCTGATGTTGAGGTCCAGGTCCTAACGTGGTGTGATGCGGGGCTTGGGAGGAGTAGGAGGAGACGCCGGTGTGAGCGCCCGAAGGGAAATGGGGGGGTCCTTGGTGCGAGGGGTGGTGTAATCCTTGAGCCGATGGCGGGTGGTGCCCCGAGGGNCAACATGCTGATGTTGTGCTTGCAAACCTTGGTGTCCGGGCGTAGGATGGGGAGGTTGGTGGTGGGGAAGAGGACCTGGGGGGGGAGGAGGCGGTGGCAAGTGATGACCAGCAGCTTGAGAATGGATGTGAGATCCGGGAGCCACCGCCACAGCGTGCACAGGACCAACCACATGTGCTACAGAGTGCTGCTGATGAGAACTTTGTTGCTGGACGAGGTGAGGTCCTGGAGCGGGAGGTGGAGGAGGAGGAGGTGGAGCAGCGGAGGCTGACGCCTGGTGATGAATACTGGGGTTCTGAGAGGGCAAAAAATGCCCCGCAGTTACGTGGTGTCCTGGCACCGTCTGCTGACCCGCGGTGCCAGGAAGTGCTTGGTTTGGTCCAGATGAGAAGACAGTCTGTTGGGGGACGCTGCCCTTCAGCTGGCTGTAGCTCTGAAAGTTTCCAGAGGGCTGCTGGTTTTGATAGTAAGTAGAAGAAGGGGGTGGGGGAGGCGGCGGGGGCGGCGCGTTGCTGTTCATATTCTGTTGGTTGAACTGGCTGTAAGAAGCTGAAGATTGTCCCGAAGTCGTCTGAGTGAAGAGGGGGCCACCAGCCTGCTGCTGGTTACCCGCCTGAAGGGTGGGCGCTGCTGGGTAGAAGTTCCTGTGGGTTTCCCTCTGGGGCGTTCCAACTTGAGGTGACTGCGGATGATGAGGTCTGTAGGGCGATCCTAGCTGCTGCGAGTGAGGCTTTGGCGACAGGTAACCGTGCTGCACGGGAGCGTGGGGCGTGGAGGGCTTGGGGGGGTTCTCCACGTGAGGCGAGGGGGGGCAATGCAGCTTCAAAGGCGTGGAAGGCAGCTTCGGAGGAGGATGGGGGAGTTGCTCGGCGGAACTGCGCAGATGCGGTTGAGATGGATGAGTTTTTGAAAGTGCTTGGACGTTGTTTATCAGCTGTTTCTGCTGCAGCTCGGGTTTGGGCTGGCTCGCACTTTCGGCCTCGGCTGCATTAGCGGCGGGTTCCCGGTGCGAGTCGGGCTTTGTGGGCGTTTTCCCAAGTGACTGCATTGAAACTACAGGACTGGGCGAAGAGGGCTGGAACGAGAGAGACTCAGTCAGTGCCAGACACTCCAAATAACACAACTCCACACACCTGAGAACTCACAATATTGTTGTCCCCCTCAATGGTGAAAAAAAAAGCACTGGGGCTCAAGTGTAAAAAGACCAAACCAGGAAACAGGAGAAAGCTTAAACTTAGCATGAGGCTGTTCTCATCAAGTATCTGTCACTCACTCTCCAGAGTCAAAGATAAGTAAAAAAAGTAAGAGAAGTCAGAATCTAGTATTTAAGTTTTACATTTCCAAAACTGAAAGAAGGAATTCCAGACTATTATTTACAAAAATACAGCCCTTTTAAAGTGATACAACATTTTAAAGCCAGTGTAGCATAAGCAAAGGGACAAATTACAGCCTAAATTTACTTCATTTATTACTGTACAGGCAGCTACTCAACATCCTCCTCCGTCTCAGCGCCTCCTGACACCAACCCTGACATGGCAAGAGCAAAGTCCTGTCAAGGGCAGCAGCAGGTAAATGGCGTCACTGCTGTCAGAGCTGCAGAGGTGCTGAGTCCACTGGTACCATCTCCTCTCTCTACAGAAGCAAAATCATACACAAACAGGTACAGCTACTGAAACAACAGCATGTATATAGAGTGCTATCAATATTCTTACACATATTTACTGTGTTAAATTACTTCACAGCCAGGTTACGTACACATATCTTCCTCTAAGTAGTAAATCACTTAATACTTTAAGATAAATCTGAGATGTATGCACATGACATGCAGACATGCACCTGCAGACACTGAGCATTACCTTGCTCACTTTTGATGGACTCTTGCAAGTCTTTTGTGAAGCATCTGGGGACGGACATTCAGGGGGAGGCTCTGGATTTTCAGGATCAGGCTCTACAGACATAAAACAGAGAAGAAATATGAAAGTGGGAAAATCAAGCCCTCTTTCAAAAATCACTAAGAACTTTATACTTGACTAAGAAGTGCCATAAAAGTTGCTGTAAGAGACTATTCAATATGTCAAGTGTCATACAAGGTCATCTGCTTACTGACCTTCCATCAGTTCAGTGAAAGGGACCCTTAAGCTGCAACTGGGAAATATGATTTGAATGAGATGAAGGTGGAGACTGAACATGAGATGGTGAGCAGGGGCTACAGGGTGACTCTCCCCCTACAGACGAAGCAGACCCAAACACAACATTAGAACCATTATAGACTGCTGCAGGGGGACTGCTCAGATCGATCTCCCCTCGACAAGACACATCAACTCACCACTGTCCTTGTCTTTCCTATGATCGCTGAGGAGCAAAGCTCGCTGGTAACTGCGTTCTCTCACTTGTTCCACAGAGGTTGATGCAGTCCTAGCAAGGAGAAGGACACTTTCAGTTGCTGCAAGGACTAACTAAACAACTCTTCCCTGTTTAGCCTGTTTTCTACCTTTGCTTAAAACACGCATGCTGGTTTCTGGTTAGGGAACTTACTCATTTCATTGAAACTCTGAAGACAGCACCTACATTCACCCTTCCAAATCCTTGTATTCTGGAACAGCTGCAGCATCTGAACAGAAAAATGCTCAACTCCTCAGTCCAAGCTGATCCCCACCACTGTAAGGCCTTCACTACTGCACAGAAACATTTGTATAAACATTAAGTTTATACAAACTGAAGTCATCCTGTTTTATCCCCAAGATTTTTGGTGGCTGGAGTATAGAATCAGAATAGTTTGGGTTGGAAGGGACCTTAAAGATCATCTAGCTCCAACTAGTCCCTTCCATAGGCAGGGACACCTCCCACTACATCAGGCTGCTCAGTGCCTTTGTCCAGCCTGGCCTTAAACACCTCCAGAGAGGGGGCATCCACAACCTCTCTGGGCAACCTGTTCCAGTGTATCTGGTATGGCATCCAAAAGTGCAAATGGGTTGCTTGCAGGAGAACCAACAGTCACCACACACTCTCAATCTGAACAGAAGGATTTAACAGTCTGTGCCACAGACATTCCTGACAGATCACTTAAAAGAGGCTTCCTCGGGTCTCCTGTTCGACCCTTATTCCACACAGTACTACTGGGAAAAGCCTGAGATTTAAGATAACTATTATTCTCATCCCACAGATGAGAATATTGTAGCACTGCAGTACTCTGCAACTGCACTGTGTCAATGAAAATGCCATTTCAAATAGAAAAGACTTATAACTAAGCAAATCATTCTTCAGCCCTACAGCTTTGTACTTACCACTGAACTTCTGGTTCATTCTTCTCACTGGAAGACGATTCCTTAACGGCACCGTTGTTGCCAGCATCTTCCGGAGCTGCACTATGAGGAGCAGTTGGCAGTGGAGCAGGCAGGCTTGTAGTATTCTCTGATTGCTCCCCATTTTCACCACTGTTGTTAGACCCATCATTAGCACCATTGTTATTACTTGTATTCCCTCCACCAGTGGCATGAGGAGAAATAGTAACCACAGGGAAGTTTTCTGGCTTTGAGCCACTTTTTCTAGCTTCTCGTTGTCTCTTACGGTATTCCAGTAAGGATACCTGGGGAGAAAAACGGCACAAAAGCACAAATATTAGAAGGGAAGTTGACTTGTTTCCTTTGAGGAAACTCAAATACTGACCTTCAGACATACTTTATTCAGTAAGAGATAAATCTATTTAATATATTTATATTTTCTAGTTATTAGCAACCTCCTCTAAGCCATACAGCATACAAGCCAACAAACTAAAGTGCAATCATGCAAAAATCCAACACATAACTGGCTTAAGCCTTGAGAAATACTGACATCTATTTCCACACAGAGTGAGAAACTCTGTGTTGTTCACAGTCCTAGGGTTTTTGTTTGCTTGCTCTTAATATGATTTACTGTTTAATGACTTGTAAGAACACTTTAAAGTAATATTCATCAAGGGATCCTGGTCATGTGATGGGGAAATAATACAAATCGTGTGAAAGCAAAATAAATTCCTAACCTATACTTCTTTTAGGAAGAGTCAAATATTTTTAAGAACAATTAGGTGTTAGGAATGGATGTAATTATGCAGTGTGGCCACAGGATCACAATAAAATGGTATGAACTTACACAATGATCAGACAGAGGAAGGAGCAAATGCTCACAGAAGTGTTGCAATACAAAAAACCCTTTCCTTTTAACAACTGTGCAAGGAGGTTCATGTCTTATCCTAAAGAAAGGTTTCTATTCTTCTACAAAATCCCCAGTTTCCCAGGTGAGATTCCCCTCTCTGCTCTTCACACAAAAAAGTTGATGTGGTTTTTTTTGTCCTTTCATAGCCCAAACCTATTCTTTCAATAGTACAGGTAAAATTTTCCCTGGTTGTTTCTTCAAACTGAGACTTTTAGACAGGAATTCTGGGAGTGTCAGAGGGAAGTCTATTTTCAACTGGGGATTAGTTCAGAATAAGCCCTCAGCAGTAGCAACCAGAAAGAATCCTTGTCTGCAAGAGAAAGCAGGGAAGATTACTGAAGCACTAAGTTAGCAAAGCTACAGAAATTTTGGCTTCTTTTGCACTTTCTTCTGGCTTTGCCAAACAGCAGGGCTACAGTAACATGGACAGGATTTGTAAAATTCTCAGGGTCAGGAACAGGAAAGAACAGAGCTATTATTTTGCTTCAGTTATGTCTCAGTTTGAAGCAAAATTAACAGAAATACAGTTAAGATGGAGAAATTTCAGAAGATGAATTGTGAGCACTCCTTAACAGGATGCTCCAGAGCATACGAAATACAAATGGGGCCAAAAAACCCCAAACCCCACTCTGCATTACATATAAACACACAGAATGTGCTGCCACCCTCATATAATTTCTTCCATAAAGAAAATAAATAATACATCTTAAAATATGAGCATTTACTACCAGCTGCTTAGCTGCCATGCTAAGCTGCTGCATGGCAGACTACTGCCTTCAGTTATCCACTTGCAAGGAACAACAGGCCCCAGATCTGACAGTGAAGTACAGAAAGACAATGCAAAGGAACTTCCAGTTCTAGTTTGAGTTGCCCACGACCACAAAACTTATCTACAAGAACTGTTTCAGGAGATTACCAAGTTTAGAATGTGCTTATTTTTCAAACACAGGATTCTATAAAAAAAAGAAATTAAGCAAAAAAAAAGATTTCTGGCAACTAAGGATTTCAGTGTCATTCTAACAGTGAAAACAGGATACTTCGAGTATGTTAAATTGGAATTGTAAAGACTCAGTATCACAAATCCACAGTAATTCATAATGAATTTTCACAGTATCTGATCTCTGATATTAGCACACTCTGCATAATATGAATACTGTAATACTTGGTGGCATAAGCAACCATTTTCAAACCTCAAAAGCCATTATTCATTAATTTATGACTGACATGAAAGTGTATTCATACCTATTACTTGGAAAAAGTAAATTTACTGGTGGATATATGCAGCTTTACAGTTTGCTCTTATTTCCCCTGAATAATGTCTACTATGTACTAGTACCTAAAGATGAGCCATCAGTTCATTTTTTATTATATTATGGTTATTCTGTAATAGAAACATCACTAGCAGACTATGCAAGACAGACAAAAGAATTCTTAAAGTTATAACCTTTTTCTTCTGTGGAGGATTCTGGGGTGTGCAATTTCCATCCATCATGTTGTCATTATTGACAGTCCTTCCAAAGCCAGATGCAATTCCATCTTCTGATGTACAAAATACAGGTGCTTCCATGAACATGCCTCTAGCCTCATCTTGAATCAGGCACTTTGACTCGCTTATTCTGAATCCACCTCCTACCTCCAACTGATGTGAAGGGGTCAAGTCCCTCAAATTAGAATTCATTGAGAAATTTACACCTGTCCTGTCGGGACTTTTTACCCAGGAAGAATAAATTGTGCCCCGTCCACAATGAGCAGTTTCTAGTTGGCTGTTTGATTCAGTCCTATCATGTGTGGGGGCTTCCAGGTTTTTATGCAGTGCACTTTGCTCAACTACTTCGAGTCCCAGCTGGAGGTCTGATACAGATTCCATTTCTCCAGTGCACTGCCGGGTGGCATCAGTTCTATTCCTTGGACTGGAATATCCAATAGTCTTTATTTCTTGCAGACCCATTTCTGTCAGGTTGGAATTTCTGAAAGAATTCAGTGCCAGAATCGATGCTCTGTCATATCCCTGCAGGAAGAAGAAGCACGTTAAGTATTTCTTCATACTGCAACAAAACTGCAACCATTCTGAAGCTCAGTTAAGCCTGCAAATGGAATTAAAGCCACACAGAATATGTAAATGCAATTCCAGTTCCATCAACTTAAGTACTTTCAGGAAAAGGTTCTACAGCCAGACATCTACTATTGTCATGTACTAGGTAGAAGCATTTTAGTAAAATTAACCAGTCATAATATTATTAACCAAAGTCAAAATCAACTTTCAATGCCAAGGGTTTAAGACTGGCAGAAGAAAGGGAATAGCTTCAACAGAAGCAAGTCCCTGGCCAAGAAGTTTCAAAGCACTTGCTTCACTACAACATAAAAGAAATTTTTAGTGTCTTCATTTACTTCAATGAGGAAATAAAGTAATTAAAGCTTTTCTGAGACACTCCTGAATTTTGAAACAATATTACAACCAGTATTCTGTAGAAGGAAAAAAAATTATGTTATAGGAACTTTAATACTTCTTAAAACCTCTTTGTGTATTAAGCACAAAGAACCCTGCATATGTCCAGGACTGGAAGCAGTTTTTCTAACCCACTATACTTGAATAGGATTCATGAATACCTTAAAACATTTGTACCACAAAGCTGAAGTAAACTCTCCCTCTTCAAGCCAAATAAACATTAAAATATTAAATTAAAATAGTTCAGATGTAATTAATTCAGTCAATAGCTATGATCATACAAAAAACCTGTGTACTTCAAACACCTGTTAAAATTTTTGACCTAGATGTGGGTCAAATACACATACACGGGCTTAACTCCCAGGGGAGGTTACCTGGATCATTCATTTACATGACACACCAGAAGTGAAAGACTCCATCAGTGCAAAACACAGACTTTTTATACTTATTTTTATCTCCATGCCATTAAGTTTGAACAAGTTCACACAAATTGTGCAGCTATCATACTGAATTCCAGTTCCACCTTGTAGAGGAACCTTCCATCACTGCCCTGTGCTGGCAGAAGGTCCCTCTGGCATCCCAGTCTCTGTCCTTAGGCTGTGAGTGCCCAGGCCTATTCCAACAGCACTTGCTCCTCCTGTATTTATGAACCTAACCCATTTAGTACCATTCTGCTCCATTCTCTCACTTTGAGTGGAACCAGGCTCTACAAGAACAATTAAGAGACGCTGGTAACAAGGAGAGACGTTAATTTATATCTAAATACAACCTGAAAAGCTCAAGTGTTGTTTTTCTGTTCTTATCTATAATTTGCAGTAGCTACTCCTTTCCATGGCAGCTATCATGATTTTTAAGTGATACAGAAAAAGAGGAAAGAGAAGCCATTTTAAAATGGAGAAAGGGAAATAGGTAAAAGGGAAATATACAATAATAATCAAATAAAGCCTGTAAGGGAGTCACCCTTTATATTCCAGGAAACTTTCCATGGCTGATGAGAAGCATTTTCTAAGAACAGTACAGCCAGAGAGGTGCAATCAAAATACCATTTGCAGGCTTTGGCAATTATCCTTACCTCTTGACTGTAAGCTCGCCTTTTTATTTCTGGGGAACTGTCAGGTGAGGAAATATTCTAAATAAATAAGAAGAAATTGCAAGTCAATTTCTTTTCTTTAAGCCTGGAGAAACATAAAACATCCCCTTGCACCAGGAGTGCAAATACTGATTTACATGTTCTCTGGACACACTGAAACTCACTCTAAATCTCACCTCAAAGTGCATGGTATTGCCATGTAGACACGGAGTTACTGGAGTAACCGGTGAATAGATGGGTTTGTAACCATTTCTACAAGCCTCATCTTCTGTTTTTACCCGAGGAGGTGTAGCAAACAAGGATGACTCGGAGACAGTGATGTCGGCATGAGTTGGTGTGGCATAGGGAGAAGGAGTAGGTGTGGAAGTTTCTGAGAACGCAGACTCCAACAGCTGATACAGTCTTCGTTTTTTCAGTGGTGTTGTTAGATCTGTGTATAAAAATAAGAAAAGAAGCTAGATCTATAATATAGTCATAACAGTTGGTTCAAGTACATGATGTAATGAAATCACAAACTCCATTAAAAATTTTGCAACAGTGCAAAAATTTAAGGGCACATTTCTGAAAGATTAATTCTTAATGGCCTGCCTACAGATTATGTGAGAAATAAACTCCTCTACTACAGACACACCAGTCTATGAAATCTGTATGCTGGAATAATAAAAAGAACTGTTTTCAGAACAGAGAAAAGTCAACTACGCTTTTTTTAAAGACTGTTCCACTAAAAAGTGGGAATTCCAAGTTCAGGACTGTACAAAGGAATTATCTGACACATCCCATCCTGAATCCTTAGAGAAGGATGTTTATTTTTTATCATGTCTCCATTTTGTATTGAGCCTAAAACACTATGCAGCTTTTCCCCTGTGTGCAACACAGGTTGCTAAAAATCAAATGGAGTTCTGAATATACTAAAAAGAATGGAAAATAAAGGAAAATAATCTCATCTCTTGAATATTCATAGTCAAAACCATTGGCCTTTCATTGACTAGAAACAGTATGAGATATGGTGGTTCCTTATCTAGTATCAACCATGCATTAAATGGGGTAAAAATTCCCAACCACTATGCAACTAAGCATTTCTTTCTGAGAAATTATTGGAAAATCCTGCAAATACACCTAGAATTTTCATTAACTCATCACTTCAATAGCCAGACTTCCACATTTATCTACAAGGACTCTACAAGGGCTCTTATCCACCAAATTAGGGAAAGCTTCACCTGTTAAAGAACAGCTGTCACTCAGCAATAAAGGACTTTTATTTTCACCATTGATAGCTGGACTTCTGGATCTCTCCTGCGATGGTGAATTAAATCTATCAATTATTGTTGAATTCTCTTCTTCCAAAGCCTGCTTCAACCAACGCTGTAACAGAACACATTCCAATCAGTGACTCAACCATTTGCTGAAAAATGTTTCAAAATCCACCCAATGGGACTAGTTTGCCACCCAGCCTTTTCTTGCAAAGATTTATGCTATTGATGACAGACTTATTTATTAAGGGATAGGAAACCACCAACGAAGGAAGCATTACCTTCTTACAAGAGCCAGTAATGTTTTCCACAGGTTCTTTTTTCCTCCTCTTTTCTGAAAGGAAAGGTGAAGTAAAACGAATATAGTGCTTTGGAGTTGAATATACATGTGGACTGTAAGTGAGACCTGGTAAAGAATTCAGCTGAGTAGCCAGAACTTCAGGGTCGGTAGTTATGCGCAGAGGCCTTTCTGATAGACTCTCTGTAGGCTTCCCTGTTTTATCACTCTTTTCACTTAACCATTCACTGACCAAGTGCTAAACAGAGAGAGAGAGAAAAATTATTGTTATGAGTGTTTTTATCAGTGGCCTCTATACAATTTTTTAGTTTAATTTTTCACTTAGTAAATTGACACACAAACCAGAAAACAGCTAGTTTCTAAGCTGGGAATTTAAGAATACACAAGGCAAGAATGAGGAGCTTTAGTGAAATAACAGGGATAGCAGAAGGAAAGAGTATTTATTTGCCCTGTAAACACCAAAGTACAGGGGAGTTTTCATGTGGGTTGCAGTTTTTTTGGGGGGTGAGGTTTATTGTTTTGGTAAACTAACATTTAGTGCTTTTGTATTTAATTCTTACTATACTTTTGTATTTAATTCTTACATGCTATACAAATGCTCAGATGAACCATACTTATGATGTGATTTTTTTTAACAGAATTCCAAGAGAAATTTTAACTTGGTTCCTGAGCATCTAAGCTGGGGGAAACCAGTGTAATGACAATAGAATGTCAGAAGTAAACTCCTCATTAGATGTCAAGACTGTGCTTCAATGTGTCAGGCCTGCTTGTGCTTCTCTGTTGTAGCTCAAATAAATTGTGACATTTACTAAACCATACTTGTCAAAAAAGGGTATTCTTTCCTAGCTAATTCAGTGCTTTTGAAAAAAATGCCAGTGGGTTTTCATTCCTTATTAATTGAGAAACTGAGCTCATAAATTTTACAGTGATTCAAAGTTAAGGCCATGCAAAAAGAGCATATTAAATATTATTAAGTCTCTAAAAATAAATACGTTATGGTAGTCTAAGCTGCTCATTTTTTACAAGCATTTCTTTTGTTTATTTTTAAGCTAAGACTTTTTCTTCACTTGGGGTACACTGGGTACAATGCAATGAGACATTTCACAGACATTTATCCTTAATACTATGAAGAACAGAAGCACACAAAAGTGCAGTGAAGCTGACTTTTGGGCAACATGCTTTTTTTTGCTATGCAACATGTGAAAAACTCTATAGTCTCTCCTCTGACAAGAATTTAAGAGTGATACCATAAGCAGTGTTACAGGATAGATCAGGTGCTTTTTGAGAAAAAGCCTCAAGTATGTTTGGAAGTTCAAGATAAAACCATCTTGAAATTATTGTTCATTTGAAAAGAAGTTTCAACCTGTAAGTTCCTCCTTCTTCCCCTCCACCAGATAAAATTTTCAGAACTTGTAAAGGAAACTAAAATTCAGCAGACTCTGTTAAGGAGTGTCACTCTTTCAAAACAAAGTTTTATCACTTCACTCGTGCTTGCAATTTTAGATTTTTAGTGTTTTTAAATATTATGGCATTGCTTCAAGGTTTTTGTAATGCAGTCACATTAAAACAACTTTAAAAGAATCCTTCCACCAAACATGTGAATTTTAATTATTTTAAATAATTAACTTCAGAACAGATATCTCAGAAGCACTAGGACTTGACTTCCTTTGAAATACTCAGTTTGCTACCACTAAAATATCTTCTAAAGCATATGATGAACACAGGAAGAAAAGGCAATTTTCACTTATTTTTTCTTCCTTTTTAATTAACAACTTAAACAATGCTTTGGCTATGTCTGTTATTTCAATCCATTTGGAGTAATTCCCTTAGAAAACATCTGCCCCAAAATTCTTAAGAAAGATCTACTTTAGAAATCTCTTAACATCCAAAGTATCTTCTACCAATGGATGTTGCAACTCCCCTTAATCTATTAAATTTGTTACCAGTAAATGGCTATATAATGGTGCTTTTTAAGTGATTCCACTTGAAAAAAACCAAACTTGTATGCAGTTTATACTAACACAGCAGTCTAATTTTCCAAAACTCTGTCAAAGCAACATACCTTCTTTGTTTTAGGGTACTTAGTAGGGCATTTATTAAGTGCTGGAGCTTCTGTTTCAGTAACCATTTCTGTAACAACAGTTTCTGTTTCGGGCTCAGCTACCAGTGCAGCATTCTCAGTTTCATTATGTTGGGAAGTTACTTCCACATCAGGAGAAGATGGCTGGATGTCTGAACACATGCTGACAGTTCTGTGTCGTCTGCGTTGTTGGCCAATGTGAGTTCTACTCCGAGAGAAGCTTTTTCTCTGTTTAGCTCTATTAACTTTGGCTGGGGTAGGCTTGGTGGCAGTTTCTTCTTTAGCTGGTTCCTGGTATAAATTAAAGAGTCTAGTAAGCAGATTCCACCCACAGGTAAAACTACTAATCTTCCTTAAAAGAAAGGATCTTGTTGTGTGAAATAAAATACTTCAGAAACAGTATTTCTACCCTTCTTTGAGACAAGACTTCCTCTCTTTTCCTCCCAAGCACCTGCTGCATCACTGCCAAAGTATTCACATACACCAGATTTGTATGCACTGGTCCGATCAACACAGACCTGAGTAAGAACTGCCACATGATATTAATTCATCTATAAGCTAAAAATCAGATGCTTGCATTGTTATGTCTTTCAGTTCAATAACCTCAGTGTCATTTATAGCATTATCATAAAAGGTGCTAAACAGCATGCTGACATAAATCATCAGGCAAACAACCTGAACTGAGAATCTGTAAGGTAAGATGCATACCAGCATCTAGAAAAGTAGAGTAAAAAAAAAACCATTTATGAAACATTAAGTATCACCTACAAGAGCTCAGCACAAACTATACCTTAATAATTTATTTTCTTTAAAAGAAATGAAAGAAAGAATTATAATCTGTTTCTGAATAACCCAATGAAGAAGCAAGTTACTCTTTACTGGTTATAGAGGGTGCCTACAGAAAGTCATCTGTGGTATGTAAAAACTTCCTATCCTGAACTTCAAAGAGACTGAATTAAACAGGCAGTGTGTGTATGAACGTTTGCATAAACTAAAGTAAATGAAATTCCTCATAACTGGCTTCTACACGTATTTTCTTGGGGGGAAAAAAACACAAAAAACCAAAAAACACCCAAAGGATCTAATACAAGATAATGTCAAAATACAACTAAGATGCTAATAAAATTTATTCTGAGGGAATAAGTTCAGGGGAAAACTAATCCATATATCTTCAAGTGCAGCATGACACCTAAACAAATAAAACAAGAAGAAGCTAGATTTTAAATAAAGTTCCAGAAAAATACCTGAATAAATTCAGCATCATTGAGAATCTGTGCTTCCTTGCACTCTGATTTAACCTCAGTTTTTGCTGTGCTGATTCTTTCCAAAGCCTGTTCTCTTCTTTTTTCTCTTTTTTCTAGTCTGGCAAAAGCTTGTAGGATAGCTTCCATTTTCCGTTCTTCTCTTGTCTGATGGATTTAATAATAATCATGATCAGGTTTCATAATATAAATCTCACATTTTGAATGCCCACAAAGTACATTTTAAAATGCTAGTTTTCATAAAAATGTTTACCAATCTCTGAAAGATAGGATTTCTGAGTTGAGAACTCAAAAAAATCAGGTAGTCAGGCAGCCATTACAACTAACGTGCAATAATTGAGCAAGGAAAACAAAATCTGTGTGATTTCTACATCTTTTTTAAAGGCAGTAGAAAATATTATACAGCTGAAGATGAAAGCAGGCTTTTGCCAAGAAGCAATGATCAAGCCAGATGAAATGCTGTCAAAAAGCAAGCCTTGCATTTTAAGTTGAAGTTTATGTAAGGATCTGACTTCATATCTACTCAGATTCTACAAGCCTGCAAAAAGGCAGCAATTAGCATGGGAAGAGCAGGTGTCACTGAGCCTTAGTGACAACTTCAGGCATCAACCCACTTCTCAACTTACCATCTTCCTTTTTCTTTCTGCAATCTGCTCCTCTGACTCCATTTCTACTTCATTGCTAATGGGAGTTTTTTCTTCTATATCGTCAATAAAATCTGGCTCCTGAAAGATGGAAACGATCGTTTTATTAACCGGTGTTCAGACTCAGAACTTACCTTCTTCCTTCTAATCCCACAAACTGCAGTCAACACTTAATATTCTGGGTTGCAGCTTTATCTGTTAAAGCAGCAAAGCTACTCATAGCTGTCTTCCAATATACTGAGTAACACATTAAACTAACCAAAATACACTTCAGGGTGGACTGGGAGTCCCTGAAAGCATGGCATGATCCACAAAAATTAAAATTAAAAACATATAGTTTAAACTGATATGGGAACCAACATACAAGTACAATCAAATATTAAGAAAAATTAAGAGTAGTATAGAAACAATCTAAAGAGTTTATTCACCACTGCAGCTTTTCAGTGACCTGTTAAAATTCCTTTATTAGCTATCAAGTTTAAAAGCTTATCCATTGTCTTTGTGCCAATACCTGATTATTAGAAATGGACAGCCTGAGGGGAGAGAGCTTCCTCTGTTTATTATCTGCAATCTTCATTTTGGTGGCTGCTCCTTCACAGTCCAATGTGATGTTCTGATTCTGAGTTTCCTTTTCTCTTGAAACATCCTTCTCCTTCTTTCCCTTTTTCCTTCTGGTTTCATATCCAGTATTGATGTTTTCCGTAGGTTCAGAACGTCTGAGAACTGGACATTCAGGATTTTCTTTGAGGCAAGCACAATCCACTTTGTATTTACTGGAAGGAATTAAATACAAGAGGGAGTATTTTGATTAAGTTGTACAGCAGTAAGACTCTTCAATGCTGTATCACACAATCTGATATGTTTCACATGAAGTATTTGCAATGATGCAAGATACACAATAATGCTGAAAAAAACTAAAGACAAAAAAATCTGTCTATTGGTTAATAGAATTTGTGGCTGTTTGCCACCTGTAATTCTTTTAAATTCAAGGTTAGTGTTTGCTAAGAAGACACATGATGTGGAAATACAGACACTACCATTAAAGAAATTAAAAGATGCACAGAAGGCAGAATTCTTGCTGTATGCAAGAATGTAGATAAAATTTACAGAAAGAGCACACTGAAAGAGTTACCTTGTACAATATTTAGTTTCACTTAGATAGCAGGAAGAGTTACTCAAACACATTCAACTTATACAGGCTGTTAGCTGCAGGTACCAAACACAATTACTGCATGTTTTTCAAAAGTTAAGTAACAACTGCCCCCCTACTAAAAAAAAACCCTACTAGCCAGGCAATTTCCCAGGAAGTCTTCATGTGAAGGATGTAGGTGAACACATGTAATGCTAACAGAGCAAAGTATTTTGAGTTAGCCTGAACCCAAATAGATTAACACAGGCAGGACTCTACAGACCTAACTAGTTTTGGTTTACAAGTAGCAAATTCACATCTGCATAGTGTTGCACCCAAGGTGACTTAGAAGTCACAGGAAAGTGTATTACCCTGGTGCAGCAAAACATGGAGTGGTGGAGGAGTGCTGCTGGATCTAGTAAGTACACATACAGAAACAGGCTCTTCAGTGCCTCTGTTTCCAAGGTTAGTATTAGCTTAAGGGATCCTGAACAAGGTACCTATGCCCTAGAACATGTCCTATGAGCTAAGAGAAATCATTACTAGACTACACCACTCAAAGGGCTTATTTTGCCATAAGATTTTGAAGAGGTGTTTGAATAGTAGTGCAACTTAACCAATTATTTCCTTCACCATTTCAAAACGATCCTTACAAACAACAGTAACAATTTATGAGAGCTTCCAATTCACTGATGGAGCAGTGGTTATATTCAGGAAAATGTGTAACAGGTTAAAGAACCTAAGGCACTACGCATTTGGAGTATTTGAACGATCTTATCACATATTAAACAGATAGAATTTATAACCAAATTCCACAGAATGTCTTCCTGAGCTTATACTGCAGAGTAACTCTGCATTATTGAATAGTTCCACATTTCCTTGTCTCTACTGTCCCCACACTATAGGACAAGTATACACAATAAATTTGCACAGTACATCTTTATTCGTATTTATCTAAGTTTGGATCTTTTCTACATTATTTTTAAGTAACTGTAACACTGCCAACATCAGCGACAGATACACAGTCATAAAAACACAGAAAAACCCTTGCCCACACACAAAGTGTTAGTTTTAAATACAGAGCTTAAGGAGCCTTGTTATTAAAGCATGCAACAAAGTACATAATATAAAAAGAAAAAGCCATTCTAAATTGCAACATAACTTCATAAGCATTAGATGTATTTTAAAGCAGCATGCTCAAACACTTACCAATTTCCATAATCAAAATCAAATGCTATAGTAATCTCTGCTCCCTTTGGAATGTTATGGATGGAGTAAATGTAAAGGTGAATTGTTCCATCTTCAATTACATGCCTCACCTATAATCAAGAGAAAATTATTAGATTGTCATTAATAGAGTTGGGCTTTTTTGGTTTTGTCTTCAGAAAGCACCCCTATAGAAATTATGGGGATTTCTCAAATTTTAAAACAAGGAAAGACAAGGAGAAGGGGACTTGTAAGTAAAATCTGATTTATGTATACGCTCACCTCTGCATTTGGCGTACATGAACGCCTGATGAATCGAGCTTCATTTCCAAAAGTCCTTGCATCAACACACATTTCTAGTCCATGGAATTTGGAATAGAACAAGACAAATGGGTATGGCCTGAAAAACATACAAGAAAAATTAGCTTTATCACTTATAAAGATGATAGATACAACTTATTTCTCACATTTGTTAGCTTGTTAACATGTAGCATCGCTTGGCACAATACACCAAATTTAAGGGTTAAACTAAGAGTGACATATTCGTATTTAAGTTCTGTGACTCTAACTGGTACGTTCTCCAAATGCACTCTTGGAGAAGCCTGTAGCACAGCCCCAAATGTAGTTCTTCTGCATAGGATCCAAAGAGAGGAACAATAACACAGCAAGCACTGGATGTTGAAGACACAAGGTTCATATTCTTCTTTCTTAATTTTTTCTTATGGCAGGTCCTAAAATGAAACTCGGGTACAAATCTGGCACCTCTCAGAATAATCTAAAAAAAAAAAGCCAGTTTTAAAATAACACCTGTACATGCCTGCCTAACACCTGCAGCTACTGTTAACACAAAACCCTCCAGAAGAAAGAGGGCACCTACTTTGCCAAGATGAGCTTCAAGTTCTGTGATTACAAGTGGCAGGGAACCTTTCCATCTTTACAGAGCAAGAGGTCTGCAATCTCTCCTCCAACAGACCTCTTGCAACATTACACACAGCTGTGTCTGTGCAGGGAATGGTAGAACTGAAAATGGTTCAGAGGAACAAGGAAGGAGTCACACTGCTCAGTAACTATGAGAGAACTATGTCAGTAAAATTATCTGTTGTTCATCTGTGCCAGGTTCTTTTCTCAGCCTGATGGACTCAAAATATGTGTGCGCCATAATTGAATGCATCTTGGCTGTTACTTTCCAGATTATTTTAGGTTGGCAGAACCTGCTAATCTCTGGTTCAAGGCATACAATTATTCAACTAAACATGCAGAATCCTGTAACCAAGGAAGAACAAAGAAAGAGGAAACTAATCTCTGAACAGATCTGAGGACATCCAGAAGAGAAGGAGGCAGCTATATTCCAGTCACAAGTATTTTTCAAAAAACAACTGTAAAAATCAAGACACTGCTGGCAACTAAGAGTCACCTCTACTTAAGGCAAGAGTTTGTCAAAACAGTGTTTTAACAACCATGTTATTAAAACAATTGGAATAAACAAACCTTTTAAAGAAGTATCCATTAGCTTCAAACTGTTCTCTCAGCATGAACTTTCCTCTGTATTCAATAATAAGTGCATCAGGAGGCAAGTCTTTGGCAGCTTTTAAAATTTTCTTGTTTTTTTGCACGTAACTCTAGAAAGACATAAGTAAATTTATGAAGCATTATTTTCTTCCACTTTATTAGTAACAGCACATTATACATTCACAATTACTAAACAATTCTACACCTGCTAAAACACCCTCTTTTTGCAATTAAGCCTCCAGATTAATTTGATCAAACTGTCTGATCCCTTACCATTGTAGTTATGAATTTAGATTCAAGGAATGCTTTAGCCCTAATTCTCCAGCACATGGCTGAAAACCAGCAAATTCATATTCTCACAAAATGCCTCACAGTGCACATAACTCACCATTGCAAAGAAAAACTGCTACACTATTTCTCATAATACTTTCAAAAGTCTCCAAAATTCCTTCCAACAAAACAAGACATGCAAACTCAGAGAAACATTCATGATCCATTCAAGGTAACAGAAGAGAAAAAATGACAGAGTAATAATCAAAGAAGAATCCTGAGAGTTTCTCTATCTTTAGATGGAAGGATGGCTTTTAATTAAAAACCAATACATACCCTGCCAATTAGTGAACTCACACCTCTCATAACAAGCCAAAAAGGATGTAGCCTCTATGTAGGCAAAAGGCTCTGTAAGCAGGGATATTCCTCTAAGGAGAGTGTCCCATATGCCATGATGGTCTTTGAGGAAAAGAAGCAAAGACGCTTCCATTAATCTGCTACAGTAACTACTCCTCAAGGTTTCTGCTACAAAATGTAACAGTCTGTTATATGGCCCTGATTTTAGCTGATAAGTAATTGATGTTAAAAAGACAATGCAAAATTTCTTCATGAAGTAGGAATTAAAACATCAGTAATAGAAAAAAATCAGTATCAGAATATACCACCACCAGAACATCCCTCATGGACTAAAAATGCAATCCAGTTCTACCTGAATACAAAAATGTCTAGAACACACTTACTGCAACTTACAAAAAACGTGGACAAAAAATACAAAGATACAGAGAGGAAAAGATTCCAACTTCAATGCTTATGGGTGGACTCAATGATCTTAAATTTTTTTTTCCAATCTCCACAATACTGTAATCCAACATAGCTCCTTCCTATACCCCTCACTAAGAGAAACAGCAGTAAGGTTTCTGCATTATGCTCACCACAGAAGACAGCCTAAACACAATCCTCTGTTCAAGCTCAAGCTCACAGTTGAGGTACTTTTATAAAAACTGATATGCAAGTGTAAAAATAATCAGGGTGACACAAGAGATAAGAAAATCAATTACAAATTCTGAAAAAGCTATTCAAATTGATGTTTAAATGTGGTGAGACAAGCTACAGAAAACCAATGTTAAATCCTGCTTTTAAGGCCATCCAAATGGGTATCTTTTTCATAGCACAACACAGCAAGTAAGCAACAACACAAGATAATGCAGCCCATTACCTCTACTGGTGGTTTGAAAATCAGATTGCTGGTGCTGACTTCTTTTTTGTCATTTCCATTGCCTAATCTCAGAGCTATTTTTTGTGCCTCTCTCTGGACACCCTCACTGTACTGGTTATTATTTGCTTCTTCATAACGATCCATCCATGCCTTGATTTTAGTTTCCCATCCAAAGTTTGAAGTGTCAGTGGGATCAATCTCTGGAGCTGAGCCCTAAAAATTAAAGAAAATTATGAGATATTACAAGGTAAAGAAAGATGCTTTCTTACTGTAATAGAACTACAAGACAAAATGATGGACAACAGTATGCCACTGATCTAAGAGTTTGGTGGTGTTTTTTTCCTAGGAACTCCAGTATAAAATTCTGCATTAACTGAAGTCACCGAGTTCAGTACAGTAGCACTGTATTTGTCCCTGTATGCATTTTATTGTAAGTACGACCCAAATACAGGAATGTATTCCCCACTAAATAGAGATTCTAGCTTTTAGTGGGGAATGAGGAGACTGACATTTCCTCCCACAACTGCAACACATCACGAATCTTTAAGTTCAAGAACTGGAGGGTCAGATCTCCATACTCACTCCTCTTCTGTGGACATAGGTAAATACAAAGAACTCCACCTTTCAATCTACAATATACAGATTTCAATTTCTAGGGCCATGTTCAACCTTTTTTCTGCTTTCCAGAAAAAAAAAAAAATCCTACAGCTACCACATTAAGATGGTGACTCTAGTGTTACAGGCTTTGCTTACATCGTCTCTCTCCCCTTTTCTATTCCTCAGCTAAATAACTTTCTTTTACAGTGCTTCAGATCCTTTCACTTTTAAACAAAGTGCCATTGTACCTTCAGACCTCACAAGCAGCAACCAGGCTGCTACCAATCAATGCTCCTTATGGACAGCAGCAGCCAATGTTCCCTTTTCTATCCATCTGAGCAGAGACATTATTAAACATTAATAAAACACTTAAGTTTAGCAATTCAGTTCTTCTCTTATGGATTACATTTCTTTTATGGGACCACAACAAACATAATTTAAAAAAGTGTGATACTAAGCAAACCACAAAAAAACCCACAACAGAACTGTATCATATTCAAAAAGCACAATCCTGCCTTCACTACTGGCAAGTTACATCTTACACATCTGGAGTACAAACTGTGTCTCAATTATTTTTATATATTCCATGGATGATTAAACTATTAGAGATACCTAGTTTTCCCACCATGCTTATTTTTATTTCACAGAAAGCTACAGTACTTAGATCTAACAAAGCAGACATCTCAACACAATTCCCTTAACTATACCAGCACGAGTGAGTAAAGTCCCACCAGACAAATACATGGGGGTATGGCAGCAGAACTGATAGTTTAGCTTTATAATGCAATATAGTAATTTAATTCTTTGGCTACCTGGATCCACAAAAAGCTGGAGGTACTAAGATCAAATGAGGTCTGCACTAAATTTTACTACCTTGCATAGCACAAACAAGCCCCTGATCCTCCACAGGCTCTTGAAAACAAAGCATTCTCAGAATAAAAATTTATGCTACAGTATAAATCAGTTATATAACAGTACATATCAGTTAACTTTGTGTAATGTAAAGATGTGGTATTCATACCTGAATCCAAAACCATCCTGATGCAAATGTGGTACATTAGTTATGAAGAGTTCTTGATTGCTTAACATATAGCCCCAGTTGCACTCTTGATACTTGATATTAATTCATGTACAATTAAGGTTTAAAACAAAAACCCAATAAAATCTCATTACCTTTACTCGTGAAGATTTCCTGGATCCTTCTCGAAATGCCTGAAACAGGAATACACATTCATATTTAGGGGAAATAAAATTAATTAACAGGTTTTCAATGTGGGCCATCCACAATAAAACATTAATGACAATGAAACGTAGGTTGAAATCTCAAGAAGGAAATACATTATGTCTCACAAAATACATTTTAAAAATCAATTCAGTATTGCAAGCTAAGTGCACACTGTATGTCAGAGCAAGTAGTACATGTACCCTCACTTTTCTCCCATGACATGACTCTCTAGAATTTCAGACTTGAAGGCAAAGTAACTGAATTTTCCCACAGAGTACTCCATACTTACTGCTAATAATCTTAATTTTTTAAACTAATGCCTCTCAGTAAAAGATGTGACATAGCTATGATTTATAACACAGAAGTGAAAAAAAAAAAATTACATTTACTTACTTTTTTACATTTTGCGATGTTCTGTTCTTTCTCTCCACTTTTTTTCCTTTTCTTATCATTGACTTTTGTAACTCTCGTAGCAGTTAAAGTAATTGTAGTTGGTGTGTGTTGAAAAGCAGTATACAGTTCCACAGGAACCTCATCACCACTTTCTGTTGCACTGGTATCCCCATCTTTAAAACAAAGAACATTCCATGAAGTAGACTAGTAAGAACATACACTGGTCTGCACTTGCTTTTAAAAAACAAAAATGCCCTACTGACAAATGCTTCAGGCATTCAAATGCAAAATTCAACAGTTGCAACAGCGTGAAAATGAATGACCAGTAAGAAGCAGTAATTAACAGATGTTTGTAATGCCAGTTAGGGAAAAAAAAAAAGACTAATTTTGCTTATAATTGAGTTTGTTTACATAATTCCAGTCAGAAAATTACGATCAGAACAGAAATGGTTAAAAAAAATTATTTGTTAACTCACTTAAGATGTATCTTTTACTTGTAACGTGGCTTTTACTACATTCTACAAGGGATTAAAATTAATGAGGGCCCAGCATTTCTTGTGAAGCCCTATTAATCAGTCATGTCTAAGTTGTAATTAACTATTTCAGTTGCAATTTGCAGTGTCAAGTGCTTTTTTCAGGGCAAAACTGTCAATTTAGACAAAAGCCACCTTTCCTCAAAATCCTCTAATGATACCATTCTACTACTCAGGTAAGAGAAAAGGGAAGTCTGTTTCACTTGTTAAAACAAAATCATACAGAAGCTGACAGCACTCCTTCCTTCTTTGTGCTGTGCACCCGCAGATCTAGAAGCAAAGCCTGAAATTTAGCATACATCAGCATTTATGTCAGACAAATACATTTCCTGACCTGAAACAGGATTACCCTAGTTCTGTCAAGATGAAAGGCTGTGAGGTATGGGAAGGATTGGAGGAGAGATGGTGCACAGAGATAAGCAACTGCTGTTCACATGTGCTCAGCACAGACCTCTTGGATTTTAGTATTTTTTTACAAATTATCTGCTGTCAGTAAGCCTACTTCACACCAAGTAAGTGTTTTTTCTGATACTGCACAGAAAGAGGCTTTAAAAATAATGGGAGAGTGGATAAAACACTCATTCTGAGCTCAGGAGGATGTCACCTTAATTCAAGTCCTAATTCTTGAAACCTTCTTTACTAAATTAAGAACTCCAGATACTGGTTATTCTGGATTTTTCTTGCTCACGACACTCCGTAACAGGATTCCCCTGTGCATAGTAAGCAACCCAATTTTACCACCTTGGTTGCTCTTTTGAACAATTTATTAGGCACATAATTACAATTTATACACTAGGAGCTGATGAAATTTTCTGAATTCATTGACATCTCTGCTGGGACTGTTTTTTGCATTAAAAAACAAAAAATAAAAGTGCAATCCAAGAAGAATGAACAGCAGAGTAATCAACAATTGAGAAATGGAAAATTAAGGGCCTCCTGAAATTGTCTGTCATCTGTAGATGACAGAGGAGGCTCAGGGAGAACCTTATAATATCTTATCAATACCTGAAGGGGGCCTACAGAAAAGCAGGGGTAGGACTTCTTAATAGGGTACAGGACGGTAGGATTAGGAATAATGGATGTAAATTGGAAAAGGGGAGATACAGGCTGGATATAAGAAAAATTCTTTATGGTGAGAGTGTTGAAACACTGGAACAAGTAGCCCAGAGACATTATGGATGCCCCCTCTCTGGAGGTGTTTAAGGCCAGGCTGCACAAGGCACTGAGCAACCTGATCTAGTGGGAGGTGTCCCTGCCTATAGCAGGGTGCTTGGAACTCCTTATTTATATTCAATCATACACCTGGGTGACAAAGTAATTTTTCCTAGAGAAGCAGATGAGGGAAATCGTGGCTGTTTCCAAATTCCACAGCACAACAGATGCCATTTAAACCCTGACCTGTGTTTCACTGTAGCTGGGTTTGTCTTGCTTGGGAAAAAATTTCAGGAAGCCATGCTGAGCAAAAGGGTGCAGCTTGGCTTCTCATACCATTTTCACTGCTCCTGATGCAAGAGAGCAAGGGGAAAATATCCTTTTGTTGGGATTCCCGTGGTTCTTGTGAACCTGGAGTTCAATCAACCATTGATAAAATGGAAACTGAGGGAGCAGGAGCTGCATCAGGGATAAGACAGAGCACTGCATGGATTTCACACTCTGCCAAAGTTTGTTTGCTTCTCTTGACTCTGCCTGATCTAGTGGGAGGTGTCCTTGCCTATGGCAGGGTGGTTGGAACTCGATGATCTTTAAGGTCCCTTCAACCCAAACTATTCTATGATTCTATATGAGTACCTACAGAATCATTATGTCACAGGCAAACACCTTCTCCCCACTCCAGCCCCAATCTCTCTCCCAGCAAAACCCCGTGAAACACTGTCTTCCTTAGGGAAGAAACATCTCAGTGTTTTTGTCTACACTATGCCTCAACTGACTGTAAAGAATAATTACCACAACTGAACATATAATTACACAGAATTGTTTTGAGACACTCCTTCCTAACCTACATAACCTGCTTTCACTTTGAAGAGCCTTTGTAAAGCACACTATGGGAAGATTTTGCATCTTGGAAGGCAAGATACAAGCTCTCAAAATTTCACAAGTAGTTGGTGGTCCAGTCTCACTTCCCCTTCAGCAGCAAATCATTTCATTGGCACTAATTTCAGGACCAGACGGCTTGAAGCAACTTTCTTGAACAAGTTACATATCTAGATACTACACTGTAAAAAATAAACTTAAAAAACCCCAATGCTAATACTAAGAGAATACTTCAATAACAGAACATACTGTACATAAATTCAAGTTCATCCTTAGAATATCATCACATCACTTACTAAGCCCATTAAGTCCAAATGAATTATAAATGTACTTGCTCTATTACTTTAATAGAATCAGCAAAAATTAAATTTTAAACTTAAAAAAAGAATTGTGCAACCGAAACCTAAGCAGGTCAAACAAGCCTTTTTTATTTTTTTACAGACTAAACAAAAAAATGTAGTGTTCTAAATAAGTCACTAACACCTTTAAAGGAATTAAGGTAGCTTAGCAATGGACAGCAAAAAGTTTAATTGCCCTAAGAAGCACTTTGAAACCACACACATACTAGAATTCTCTGAAGGTACCTTAAGTAGGCAGAAAAATTACCATGTGAATGGTACTTTTTAAAGAAATCCTAGCACACAGACCTCCAAATACCTAGCACTTCAGACACTATTTGAAAGTAAAGCATGCTATGTTACATTTAGGAGAAAGACTTCATCCAAAAACATGACTGTTGTAATACTTGCAAGTTATCACTTGTCAATCAAGAAACACATGACACATTTTGGTAACAGTTGGACAGAAAGCCTGACAAATTAGGCTGGTTGAGTTGTGAAACTCCAGAAACAGTAGGATAGCCAGAGATTAAAATAGACACCTGCACTACAAGCCTCACCTAGTTAGCAAAGGCAGAAAAAATGTCAAAAGATAATATAATTGCATCACCAAAGCTTAGCAATTTTTCTTGTTGTCAAAACAAATCCAAAAATGTACCAAGACACACACAAATCTACAGCCAACAAATCAGAATTGAGATTTTTCTCTCAAACTATGCTGCATTTTAAATCTTAATGGAATACTTGTAAATATTAGTATTACAATGAGTAGCCTGCACTATGAAGGAAAAAATGGAGCTGTGAAATATTTTTTTCTTAAGAGAGACTTAGTAATCCTCTCTGATCACAGAATATGAAACCTGAACCTTTTCAACCTTACCTTTACTAACTTACTCTAAGTAATCACTACTATAAAATGTACATTTGTTATTTTGAAACTGCAACAATATTCAGGTAGATTGAATTATTCCACAATGTTAAGACAAAAGATAGTAGTGACAACCTCAAGCAAATAAACAGAACTACAATAATTCAGACATAATGTAATTTTAGTAAGAATGCAATAGACACTGATTTACTGAACCTTCTGTGTTGAGGGCTATCAAGAATGCAGACACCACGTGTACACTCTTAAGACAATACAGCTGATACATCTTTTATATAGCCTTTACTAAGGAAAGATTTTTAAACTCCACTCACCTGACATATTTTCCCTTTTCCTTCGTTGTAACAGCACTGCCCTTTCTTTATCTAGATTCCTGAAATTGAAAAATAAATTTTATTCCATTCTCTGTGCATATTCATCAATATGTCTAAGTATTAAAACAGACCTTTGCATAGTTACCATTATCCATGGACTATTACAGAATAAACAGCAGACTAGTTGAATGCTTAAACACTTAGAAAAACATTAGTTGTGCACTGTCTCATTCAATTTTAATGCAAAGCATGCACAAGAATTAAAATCACTTTAAAATAGAGAAACTTGATGGCTCATAAAATAGAATAAGTATTAAACCATTTTCCTGCAGGTTTTTCAAAACAATCATTATAAAACGTTAAAAATATTTTTCAGAAATAAATGAACCAATTACTACTAAAAGTGTCCTGAATGTGCTTTTTTTTATTTCCCTGTTTAATTAGTGATCTGCAATGTTAGGTAGCATTTCATACTCCTCATCACAGGACAGCTATGATGACAAGACAGACACAATGCACCTACCACACAAAACAAAATGCCCTCCTTGTCATGCCACATCAAAAAACTTCAATTTGGGGGGGGGGAGGGGAGCAAAAGGAA
>VZTY01014894.1:0-41813 GCA_013400935.1 Turnix velox
TGTTTAATTTTTCTGTTCACTAACACTGAACTGGCAAATCCATGGAGAGTAACCAGTATTCTTGTTCTTGAAAATTTGCAGGAAAGCATATGAGTTTGTTTGCTTTTTCTGAAGCATTTTTAATGGGCTTACTCTGTGCTGCTTCATAGCAAAGGTATTTTCATGTCAACAGCAAGCAGTTGCTTAAAACTTTGCAGAATTGATACTCTCATAAATTTTAAAAGGACATATATATGAAACTTTAAATCCAGCTTCATTTTTGTCTTCTAGAAAAGATCAAAAGTCCTTAACTACCAGCTATCTAACGAAACAACTGCCTAAAGATCAAGCAATGAACACATTACTTTCCTGATGCAATTTTTATCTGTTTTTTTTTTTTTTTTAAATTCATTTCTGAGTAATGTTATTCATCCAGGAGAGCTCTATGAAAATGTCAATGTAAGCACTGCTTATTGTGAGCCAGGAACAAAGAGAGAACCAGCAGATTCAAGGCTTTTTGGCTATAATGTGCTGCTTTCTAGATAATGGGCTCTCTTGGCTTTATAATGAAAAGCAAATATATCATTAAGAAAGAGCTCCACAAAAAGTGCCCATCATATATCTTAAGGTTCATTAGTTTAGATTAATGACTTTCTTGATATACATGACAATAGGTGAAGCAAATCTTTGTTTATTTATTGACAATTCAGTGTAACCAGGACATGCATAAACAGGCTTCCTACTGATTAGTTCCATGTTTTAAAGTAACTTTGTGTTATAAAACTTGTTATCTACAGTATCATGTTATTGAACTCTGCTCTGTGAATGATGTGATCTACTTTGAAAGGCGTCAATATTGCAGCCATTCCTGGCAGGCATTGGAGCATTATGCACACAGATTGGAGTAGATGTCTCATTGTACAAATCCACGGACCCAGAAAATGTCCAGTTATTGAGACTGCACAGAGAGGACAATGTTCTATTCATAGGATCTGCAGTGCAAGGTCAGAGAATGAAACTTGAACTAAGTGTAAGGTTCAGATTAGTTTCATGCTTTTGCAGAGGACCTCCCTGAAAGTTAGGACTCTGAAAGCGCCAATCCTTTCCCAGAGATCTCTGGCAAGGGTTCATAGCGCATTGGTATGAATAAGTAGTTGGTGAGTAATTTCCAGTGTGAAGCTCCTGTAAAGCTCAGTGAGAGGGAGAAAGAGAGAATGGTAAAAAGAAAGATTTATGAGCTTTTTCTAGAAAATGCCTTCAGAGTGATGGTACAAAGATTTTCAATTTTGAAATTTTTTTTTCTTAGATGAAATAATTTGTGTTTCGATTCTGTTACAGTTTGGAAGCTGTATCCCTATTGATACCCTGTGATTACCCTCTATTAATGTTCCTAAATGCACATAGCTAGAAATGAATCTCTTTCAGAGGAGCACTTTTGGGCTGAGCTGGTAGGTTTCTCTTACTATGCCAGTTTCACACTTTCCATTATAGAGATGAGGCTTCTAAATTTTTCAGTGACTTCTAGATTTTCCAGCTTGTCGGGACCCATATTTTACATATTGAATTTTGGCTTTGCGTTGCAATTCATGGAAAAAGCAAACTAAAGTAGTTCAAATGAATTAACATAGGGATCAAAGGTCAAGAACAAAGAAAGGGTTAAAGAAGGGAGAAATGAGAAAAAGAGTCTTTGCCCAATATGCACACTGCTGGATGAACACAAGTGCCCTAAATCTCACTATTGTTCTGCTGCTAGTAAAAATGACAATGTAATGGCAAACTGTTATCTCAGGGCTCCATAGCTGACCTGCAAAACCTACATTACTGCTATCTACTCTCTGCTAAAAACTCCAGAGTTCTCCTCCAGCTCTGTCATTTGTTGCCACAAAATAGAATTTCCTTCAGTTTCTTCTTTTAAAGAAGTCCAAGAGGTCACACATAAAATCATGCACAAGGAAAGCTAATAAAATTACAAAATTAAAACAATATTTTTTCCCACTATGGGAACAAAAAGCCTTCAAGAAAATATGTGGGTACAGTAGTTGATCAGGTTTTAAAAGGAACATTCACTAAGGTGATACTACTTAGAGAAAAAACCCTCAAAATTAATTCTTTGTGCCAACGTTTATTCCAGAAATGGCCAGAGATACTCCTACTCCGGAGCTATTCTTTTCCAGAGAGGAAGCCCACAGGATTGTTTCTCTCAGGAATTTTTGAGCAGCTGAGAGAAGCAACTGCTGAATTATTAGCTGTGAACTTAATTTTCTAATTTAATCTGTCATTTAAACAACACATGTAACCCGAACAATGGGAAGTGGTAAACGTGACATCAATATTTTATAAGATTTTCTCTGACTCAGACAATTATAGATCACTATGTTATATTTGTATAAGAATAAATTTGTTAGAAGATTCCATTCTGTAAGAACATAGTGAGTAGTATAATACCAAAATTTGATATACTAAGGAAAAGCTAATGTGGCCTTTGCATAGGGAGATCATGGCTCATATATCAGTTAGAAATCTTTCAAAGAGCCACTGAACACATGGTTCAGGTGATTGTCATGTACATGATTTAAAAGAAGGTCTCATTTTAAAATCAATGAAAGTCACTAAACTGTCATGGGATAAAAGAGAATGGGATTAAGTATGGTTAAAACATAAAAGATAGATAAGGTAAATGACTTTCAGAATCATATGTCATTCAAAATATTCATAAATTGATCTTGCTTGAATGATAAGGAGGCAAAGTCAGAAAATTATACATAATTGTTTGGTATAACCTAAAGATGGTTGTGAGAAGCATATAAGGAATTCAACCTTATATGTAAATGATAAACAGGTAGGTGAAATTACCTGTTAGTAAGCAGAATACAAAGACTAGGAAGAGAAATAATTTGTATGTGTTAATATATGATAGCCTTCACTTCAGTTACCATAATGCAGCAGAAAGATCTTGAAGCTACTGCAAATTGCTCTTCAGAACAGAAGCTCATAGTTCAGCAGTGTGTATAAATGTAACTAGAATTTGGAGAATAATTATAAAAAAAAATAGGAGCCTGGTAGAATGCATAGTCATCTCCCAATGTGTATTAATAGTCTATTAATATTTCAAGATTTCATTATTCTAAATTTATGAAATGGAACTCGTGGTCCTGGGCATGCTGTAGTGAAATAAAAATGTAAAACAGAATTACAAGGTATCCAAACAATTGGAATAAATAGAGATGTGGATTGTCTTTCAAAGAGCTACAGAGTTAATAAATAAAAAAGGTGTGAATTCATGAAAAAAAGGTGACAAAAATTCTCTTAACACCATACAAGTAATGCAATTCTCTTAACACAGTACAAGCCAGTGAAATTGTCAGAGGAGGTTTTGAAACACAAAAAATGTGCTTTTCTAGCACCAAACAAAGTCAAAGGCCCTTGAACACAATCTGATCAGTTCTTTGATGCATGTTCATGCTCCAGATAAGCAGATAGTCACAAACCTCCTGGTTTGAACTGTGTAGCAGCAGCAGCATAATTTCAGCCAATTTATTGTTTTTATATGGCACCATGGTTTACATACCCTCCTCCATGCTTCTGAGTTTATTTTAAAAGAGACTTAAATCTAGGTAATTCAGAAAAATTTATGTTTCCAGTCAAGAGGATATACAGCTGCAAAATGACAAGACTTTTCACAGCTAATCACTAATTTTTACTGCTGTATCAGGGGATCTGATTTAGAAAAAGCACTAGGAATTCATATGTTCAGCTGATGTCAATAGGATTATGCAAGTGGTTATATGATGTTCCTCTGTCTCATATTCCACCTGCTAATCAGTGGAGATACTTATATTCATGTATGTGTTCAGGCACTCTGACTATAAAATAATGTATTACCATTCTTCATCTCTCAAAGACATTGTGAAAATAAATTAATTAAAATTTATGTATTACTCCCTTATGGAAGTGATCAGCGTCACTGGAAAAAAAATAATTTTTTCCACCTTAAAGTGTACATTTTAGCAGCAAATATGGCCTGACAGTGAAGACTGAACAAGAAAAAAAAATACAGAATATAGTTTAGATTATCCTTAAGAGCATTTTCATGCTGAATGCGCTAGGTGGTGTGCAAGGAATTATTTTTTAATTGTATAATTAAAGACAATAACAGAAAAATGTGCACACAATATTACAGTGGCAACCTTAATTTCCTAATTAAAAAGGACTTGCTCTGAAACCCAATTTTTAATTGTGTGTAATAGAAACTATGAGTCTTACATCAGCATTGATTGTTAGAAATTTTATATACATCCATCCCACATTTTTACTGTAATATTTTTTATATAAATTGAAAATAAACATAGTCTAAGGCAATTTTAGAAACATTCACATTTTATGGCTTAGCCAGTCCAGAGCAGTGCTAGATTTTTGCATAATAGTATCATCACACTCAAATGAAATAGAGAGTTTGATGGTGGATGGGCTATTGCAAATCAGTGAAAGCAGAAAGATTGGTTTTCCTCTTCATATAAGGTCTATATTTAGTAGATAGAGTGTGACCATGCCATCATGCTGTACAGAAAAAAAATGAGAAAAGCAAGGCTCTACATCCAGGCCACTTGTCTTCAAAATAATTTACTTTCCATTATACCTAAGTGGTGAGAAAAAATGTTGTCTGGGGATTTTTAATATTTTAGACTGCACTTTCATATCAAGTCTTTTGGGCAGCAAAAAACACCTACTCTGATTCAACAAGTATAGTCTGAATAATAAAATCCAGCAGGTACTAAACCAAACACAATAGTCCAGGGCAGAAACCACAAAATCTGTTTATAGTTCACCATTTTCTGTAAGAAATTGAATTCCTCTTTTTGAGAAAAGATTAGGACAGAAAAATTTTAAAAAATTCTTCAGCTTCAAGATGCAGTGAGAAGAGCGCTCATCTACTGCCTTCGCTGCTTTCATGTCATGTTGAAGGAACTTGAGTTCTTAACACTTGTAAAATTTAACAGGCAGCATAGGAAAAAATAAAATAAGATCCATATTCCTTTGTCATTTAGGTGATAGTCCTGGAGGAAGTTGGCTTACCCCTAGAGGAGATTGTTAGTGAGCTTGATGCAGGGACAGTGAATGTGAATTTTGTACATTGTGTGTAAGGGTTTTTTTTAAAATTAATAACTTCAATTTATCTTTTCTTTCTCTGACCACATGTTATGTGGTTGCTAGCTATTTTGTATCACAAGAATCTGTAAGATGAATGTCCAGAGCAAGAAATATTGCCTTTATCCCTGATCCATGCTGCAGATCATACATCCAGGTTAATGTTTACACAGTAATCTGTTTATAGACTGAGGGAAGCTATCAGAAGTCACTACATTTAGCTCAGGAGCTGATATGTGCTACTTTCCTTGAAATTTTTATATGGTGAAGTGCTTCAGGTGTGCAGGATGGGCACAGAGGTTTGGGTCTAGGTTTCTTTTTATTTCTGAGTCAATTATTACTGCCCAAATCCAATGGAATGTTCTCTTTGGCACATAGTTGTCCTCTGAGACAAAATCTGAATCAAGACCCTTCATAGAGCTCCAGCATGAGCACTATCCCAAAGGCACAGAGCTCCCCACATGCAGCATCACAGTATCCCTGTACAGAGGAAAACAATGCTTCCTAGCTCTAGCCCCAGAAATTCACTAATAATAGAAGCAGTAAGGTTTATATCCCTTTTTAATTTGAAACAAATTCTGTTTAACTGAATTTAAAGCATCGTTACTGCCAGGAAAAATGCATGATCCTCTCCAAATCCTACTAAATCACTGCTCTCAGTGGTTTCCACGGAATGAGAAGAGCCAAGGGAAGCTCAGTGCAGATTAGGTTCTGGATCCTTGATTGGGAAAAAATGATCTTGGTGACCAGGCAACTGAGACAGGAGTGTGTTACAAAGTCCAGCTCCTCTCCCTGTCTGCTTTGGAAATGTTCATGTTCCAGGATGGCACAGGAGAAGAGATTTAAACTTAGCTAGGTGATTAAGACTTATTTACTGGGATGCCTATAGACAGATATTATACCCTACATAGCTCAGTCCTTGACAAGCAAATCAACCCTGTGTGACAAGACATTAATGAATATCGTTTACTTTGGAAAAGAAGTGAAGCTTGGAAAGTTCAGCTACTCAGAGATGTTGGTGCACAGGGAAAATCAACATAGCATCAATGATTTCAAGAAATCAATGTCAATTTACATTAGCTGAAGATTCAATATTTAATGATATGTTGAAATGAAGGGAGATTTTCTTCCTATCACTCGGGTGCCTAAGCAACCAAATTGGGAGAAAGGAAAATCTTCTCTTAAAGGATTATCCTGAATCTGAACATGACCCTGTTGTGCAAACTGTTGATCAGAAGTACCTGTTCTCATCCCTTTCTCAGATCTCAGGAAAAGTGGTCAGCTGCATGGGATATCATAGGTACCTATAGCTGAGGAGACCGGTTTATTCCATAAGAAAGTTTTTTAACTAGAAATTGTATTAGAGCCTCTTGTTCAGAAAAGATTAAAATACACATCAGCCAAAGAAAGACCCAGTCTTGCAGCCTTTAATCACATGAATAATCATGCTGGAACCTACAGAGTCCTGAAAAATGGCCCACTGAATAAAGACCATCGTGTTTAATATATCTGATATACATTTGTTCCCATTGAAAAAGAACAATAGAACACATCTAATTCATTTCAGTTTGGAAATGAAAGAATGACTCAGAAACCACAAACTGATTAACAAACAGGAAATGGAGAAAGACCTCTGAGTAGTAATTTTGAGACAATATTCTATAGTTAATCTCTGAAAAATAATTGAACCAGACTTTAATATTAACCTGTCATTGCACAGCAAAAAGATCTAGAGAGAACAGTAAGCAGTATCAATGGAATTAATCTATGACATTTTCTTGCTGTCACAGACTAAAAATCCAGAGATCCAGCATAAAAAATGAAAACATTCTAGATTTTCTGACCAAATCATGCAATTGCAACACTTTTATAGGCTATAGTGTGAGGTAAAACTTGTGTTGTTTCAAATTTAAAAGCCCGATTTTTGTAAAAGCCTTGTTTATCTTGTTTGTGTGATCCTTCTAATCAGACTGAATTTTTTGCTCTTGTTAAACATGACTCTCAATACTTTTCACTATGCTGTTAAAAATCCCTGCCACGAGAACACAGACATGTAAGTGTGAGGCTGTCAGAACTTAATCCAAAGCTTTTTAAACCCTCCTTATATTAGCTTGAGTCTGTCTTTATTAAAAATGTAACTTTGCTTTCATAAAACAGCAATTAGTGATCTGATCTAATTTAAATTAATGCCTCCAAATAGGACGCCAAAAACACCCCCCATCATTCCATTGAGAGGGTGAATAAGAAGAAATCTCAAATTCACCCCAAATGGGGATACTATCCCATGAGAAAGAGTACTCAGAATTGATCTATTACTTCGCAGCTTGAAATGTGCCACTATTGCACTTCCATGTGATTATGAGTCTTGTTATCACTTCCTCCAGTTGATCCAAATTGAGTGCTGCTGACATTTGCAAAGTTACTCACATATCCCACTGTGCAGCAGGGAAAGCCTTGTTAATGAAGAAATAACAAGCAGAACTATTGAATAAATATTTAGTTGATTGTGAAGAGGTAGAGTTGCTGGTATTTAAATGCTGAAAATGAAAAAAACCCCAAACAAACCCAAGCCACAGTAACACACTTGCTCATGTCCTGTACAAAGGGGTGCTGGTGGTATTTCTCTCTGTGCCAGAGGGTACTTTCATTTCCTGATTCTATTATATACTAAGTGGCCACCTGAACCTGTCAATGAACTTGCACTATTGTGTTTTTCTATTTTTAATCCAAAAGGGGTAAACACATTTCTCATCAGATTTATCACATTGGTGAGATTTATGAAGGTGCCAGTGAGTCATTACAGAGCCATTCATTTATAAATAGGTATCCATTCTTTGGGAAATCATAAATGATAGGAGCATTTCCACCATTTTGCAAAAATCTGTGTTGTAAGAAGGATGCCCATTGGTGTTTCTTTTTGGCTGTACTACACTGGTGCAATTTGTTTCTTGTCCTTCCCCTTCACCCCCCCATTACTTCAAGGTTTTTCTCTGCTCTTTGATGTTGTTCAGCTGGATTCATGTCTTGTATGAATAACAGTAGAACAGCAAGGGACATAGAAACTATTTCAACGCTCATTTACAGATACAAAAGAACCCTCTCAAACAATATCTTCAACCAGCCAGGCTTGCAGACTCTGAGTCAGCTGTATTGCTCTATATAGTCTTTTTTTATGATCTTCAGAAGCTGATGTAAGGGTATTCTTATTATTCAATAAACACCTAACAAGTCTTTCCAGAAGTGGATATGAAATGCAGATGCAGGCATTTCACAATGACAGTCCTTATGATCTCCTGTTGTATTTCTTACCTGAGGAGAATCTTTGTCTAATATATCATTGGTGGCACTCTAAGGTAACCTGAGAAAAAAAACTTGTCTTGCCACTCATAGTCTGCTCAGACTGCTCCCAGAGACATGAGAAGCAAAGGCAGATAGCATAGAATATGTTTTAAAGAGTTCAGGAAAAGTAAAAGGATAGAACAAATATTGAAGTTTTGGCATCATCTAGATTTACAGTACTTCTAAATATCATATGAAATTATGGCAATAAAAGTAGATGGTGTTAAAAAAGATTAGTGCACTATTTCCTGGCTTATTAATCTTTCTTTTACATTCATTTGCCACATTACATGTCCTGTCACATTTTCACTATTCAAATACTATTTTGAGAATCACTAGCACTGCAACCCAAAGGAAAAATGTTTGCTTAGAGCACTGGGTGTACCAAGTGTTGCACATGTCACCTAGCCACTTAAGCAAAAATGGAGATTCTGGTTTTGTTTTGGTATTTTTTGCTACATTTTCTGTGAAGAAGTCAGGAGTCACTTACCTTTGCAGATGTGATCTAATTTCCATTTTAAAAAAGCCTAATGGCTTCGTTTGAAGACTTTCAACTCTCCAAATTTGATTTTCACTTTATATAGAGGAGTAACAATGGTAGCTTTTAGCAACGGACGTCTGTCATCCTCAGATGTGTCCTCAGCAAAGTTATGGTTTTGTTCAGACAACAGGAGCTTTGTTCTGCTTTTTTCTTTCATGCATATAGAACGTTGTGTTAGAAAAACAAATGCCTTCACTCTGGCACCAACTTTAACAGCCATGAAATAACATGAAAATCCATGTACGGGCTCCAGACAGTAAATGAGATTGATTGACAGATGTTTAAAATAGATACCTTTCTGCACTCTTGTTTCTATGCTCAGTCTTTGAAGTCTCATGAGGAGCCCTCATGAACATATAGTCTGTCTGGGCTCCAAAAGGAGGATTGTGCCTGCATGTATGGTACATGAGGAAAGAACTTTGTACTCACCTTTGCAATACACTGTCCTTATATACTGTCTCTTTATGCTGAACTGCATTTACAAACCACTGCAAAAATTTCTGTTGCAAATATCTTCAAAAACAATAAGGAACCTCTGTGTATCTTCCCTGAATACATGGAGGGAGAGAGGTTCCATATATTGTCTGATAGCACAGCTTGAGGTGGAAAAAATCTTAGCTCAATAGATTTAGTAAAAGGTAAGAAGAGAATTTTTTCATGATTTTCCATCCTCCATCATGAAGACACTCTCTTTTTCAGGTCTTCCCACTGGCTCCCATTCATTCTGTAGCTCTTTCTTTCACTGCTGCATCCCAGAGACTCCAGTTTTTTGCTCCTCTCAGCCTCCATCCTCACATTTAGCTCAATCTATGCATTTTCATTCTCTCTTTTGTGCATTTTGTTTTTTCATGCAGAACACTAATAGAGGGGCTACTTCTCAGTCTAATGAATGAAAATACTACCTTCTGTCTGCTCATGTCCCTTTTGAAATGATTCTCTCCTGCACTGTCCAGCAGATTTGTCGTTCAAAACAGCCAGTTCCAATGGCAAGGTGAAATGGCTAACCCACTCTCAGCTTCAGCTGCTGGTGAGAAATTCCATTATTCTTACCTCCCTTTTTCTGTCTTACTTTGCTTTGAAGACAGGAAAATAATGCTTCAAGAACACTAGAACCCCTCCCCACAAAGACTCCTAAGCATCACTTCATTAAAAGTTTAAGCCAGCAGTATCTGTAGCCTGAATACAGCTCCTCTTAATTGTTTCATGTTGTGGCAGGGAAAAATATCTGGATCTACTACTTGCTTCTCTGGTGGAACACATTCCAAGCTTACTGAGCTCCTTAGGGCGAAGACAAGTTCCTTGTTCAGTATAGATCTACTCAAGAAGTAAATAATAAATGGTTCTACCCAGAGGCTTTAATGGCAATCAATGCTACTCTACTTTTAATGAGATAGTATTAACTATGTTGTGATACCAAGTTAGATAAAGGCAAATATCAGAGTCTCCTATTAGTAATACTGATAGACTGGTCTTTGCTCAAAACATGTATGTGACAAAAGGAGACTAATTTTTTTGTGTTTGTGGAGGATATAGCATATCTGAATTTTAATCTATCCTGTGGTTCTGTAGCTGGCATCTGATGTCTCAGTTCTCTCAACAGGTGGGATACTTTAATTCCTTATTATTTCTTTTCTCACCTGTACCCAGCAGAAGTTTGTAACTAGTGAGGATGGGGTGACAAGACGTTTTGAATTTGAATTTTCCCTCCTGACTTTTGAACTTCTGAGAAAAACAAATTCCCTTTCTTTCTTTTACAAAATACCACCTTTCTAAGTGACAGATTCCCTGGGGACAGTGGGAGGAGCTGACGGCAACCCAGGACACTTTTCTTCATGTGGTGCTGAGCCCTGAATAGAGTAACTTTAATTATTATAGCAGAATATGAAATCAATTACCTGAGTACAGTAGCTCGGACCTGTAAATTGCAGTGGCAAGGAATTTTTACAGGATACAGTGAAAACTGAGTAACTAGCAGTGCTCTATTTGCTGTGCCTGTGGGCACACATAAAAGCTTATGGGTGTGACTCAACAGAAGTAGTTCCTAACTGGGAGAACTCAGATAATTAGAACGTATGGTGCTTCCTACCATGTCACATTCCTCTGTGCAGTGTGAAAAAATTATATTTAAAGGAATTACCTGTGAGAAATAATTGTAGATAATTTAGCCTAGCCATCTTTGCATCTTACTTCCATCCGATTTAAGAAGCATGTGATGCATGATGTGTTTGGCATTACTGTCTTACTATTTTTGGATCATTGTCTGAAGAAGACCTGCAAAAAGGCAGCATCAGTGTCAGTATTGATGATATCATGCTATGGTCCAGCATTGCTGACAGAAGGTGATCTTATATCTCCATAATGATGACGTTGCAGGAATCACAGAAGGACTGCTTGCCTTTTTACTTCGCATTTGCAATCTGAGATATTTCCATTAAAACTGACATTTGAATGAATGAACAGAGGATTTTAAATATGACATATATTTGTCACATGTAGAAAGAACCTTGGTGTTATTCTGCTTACAGATTTTTGCAACTGCGCTGAAGTAGAGGCAGAAAGAGAGGGTTTGCAAACTAACTGCAGGTTGTGGCCACCTGTCTAGCAGTGGAGAGCACATATTTTATTTTGCAACATGACCCCAGAGGATACTGCAGCATCATCACAGACTTTGTATGTGACTTGCCCAGTGTTTATGGACCTCTAAACTATGCACATTTTAATTTATTGAGGAAGTTAACCATACAGCCTACTAGAAAAGCAAAAGGTCTATTATATGAAATAGACTTCAAGAGTATTGGGACTGAGTCTGAGCAGACAGCTGGCAAGATAATCAAGTGTGTGGTTCCTTAGGTCATCAACAATTCAGGTGTATAGGGGTCTACAGAAAGTTAGGTTCTGCAGAAGCAATATATACTGTAAATAAATCAAGCCAGAATAAATTATTTAGTCTCTTTCTGATATTTAGCAGCACATTGCCCATCAAATTTAGTGGAAGAGGCAATTGCTGTGTCTTGGAATAAACCTGACTCTCCTGTAGCTCAGCTATGAGACTAGCTGTATCTGAATTTATATATAGAATACCAGAAACACACACTTATATTTTTCCCCTTCCCCAAAGAAATAGCCTTCATCATATGCAAGAAGAATCAGCAGTGGAAAGTCCCGAGTTTTGGATTTGTAGGCTGGGCCCCATGATAAGTCTTTTGATATTATTTTTTGCCTTAGGAGGGCAGCAGGATACAGGATGCCTTTTCCTAGCCCAGTCCCAGCAAGCCACATGCATTGGGATTCAGGGGCATCCTGAATCACTGCTCAGTGGCATCAGCCATAGGCCATTTGGACCCTTTTTTTTCTCACTATGATTTAAGGGGTCCATGGGGAAAGGGGTTGATGATATAATACTGCCATCTGGTGACCACTGCCAGAAAATTTAATGTCGTGGAGAAAAACAAAAACCTAAAAAATGTAGTCTATAATTTGTCAGTGGGTGAGGAAGTGGAGGAATAAGGGGCAGGCAACTGCCAGGATAGGGGCAGCCTCCATCCTTCCCTCTGCCTGGGTTGCCTATCCTCATCTTGACAGAGAGGTGTCATGCAGGGCTGGCTTTAAATTCAATTATCAGGAGAGCTTATTCATTCAGGCACTAAGAGAACCTGAATATGCAGAACATAGGGTTTCTTTTTCTTTTCTTTCTTTCTTTTTTTTTTTTTTCCTTTTAAGAGTGGTTTAAATACAGTTTCCATGGCAGTTAATCCAACTTTGACCCAAATTAAATTTCAACGTCTAAAAATTCATTCAGCCAGAGAAGGACAATGTTTAGCCCTCTCTGAACCAGGCACAGAGCTGTGTGAGAACAATTCTCTTCCCCTACTTTGCTCTTTCCATCATTGCAGCAAGAGCCTATATAACCAGGAAGCCAGCTCATGCTGCTCACACACTGACCCAGGTGTAGGAGGCAGCTCAGGGAACTTCTAGGGATCTGTGATAAGCATGGACTACTCCAGGCCTAAGGATTTGGTGGCATGTCACAGCCTCACAAGGCAAGGATAGGAAAAGTAACTGTTCAAAAATACTTTATTGATGTAAGAGACTTCTGTGTTGAAAATGAAGATGAACCCATTTTGTGTCCTTCTGAGAAAATAATATTCTCATTGATGTTCACTCTCATAAAACACTCTCTATTTTATGACACCATCAGTACAAAACAAGTAATTTAGATATTATAACAGTATTTCATGTGATACCTAGTATCAGACTCTCTCACTGTAATGATGGAAAAGCACAATAGAGGTTTTATTATATGAAAAGAACTTTCCCTGACCTGATGGGAACATAGTCCCTGTTTCAGTCCTGCCCATAGTGGCAAATTACTTTTAACATACTATATATTTCAATGATATCTAGTTAAGATTTCATTATGACATCTCAGTATAAAATATAATGTACTATTTCTACCATGTTTTCCTAAAACATTACTGTGGGTGAGATTTTTCACATTAACCACAATTGCAGAAATGACTGATGTTTAAATCTGAAGACAATTTTAGTCATTATTAAACTTCATTATAAAATAAAGTACGTGGGTGGAATTGTGGTTTGATGCTTTTGTAATTTGTTCTACCTTTTCAATGTACTTTTCAGTTACATTAACTGAATCATTTCATCTTATAGATGCAAAGATGAAGGAGAAGAACAAAAACATGCCCATTAACTGAAGCAGTGCAAATGTGCATAGTTAATGGAAACCATTTTGACATTTTGTATTTGATTCCATGGTGTGTCTACTCAAACAATTTCAATGGCATATTAGAACAAAATGCTACATTGTACTCTTCACTAAGAATGCAAGTAATAGACTTCAAAAATTACCTTTCGACTGAAAGTATTATCTGTTGGAAATGAAGAAATGTTTTACATTATGAAAGGCTAATAGCAGTGAGGGGGAGAGATGGGCTGTAATGAGAATTCAGGCGGAGAAGGTTTTTTGACCCTACGTTTCCCAAATGCTTGTGTTTTTACAGGTTACAGCAGAATTGCTTAGGTAGTGACATAAACTCCTGTGTTTAATGGTTATTATTTCACTCTGTTACAATTAAATGCCTCTTAATACAAGATCATGTTAAATATTGTGGCAATATATATTTTTCTTCTGTCACAGAAGAGATAATTGTTCGCTTTTCCAAAACTAGATTTTTTTTTTTCCGTGATTGAATCAATTCAAGGACCAAACGCTGTCCAAATTAGACATCCACTCTGATGCAAAAGCAAGGTTTACCTATTAAACAAAGTCTGAGTTTCACCACAGGATAATTTATCTGCTGGTAAACATATCATAAATAATTTTTACATGCCTTTAAGCCTGATTGATGAAAGTATTTCCATTTCTTGTCATTTTCAGGCCAACTAAAAATTGCTGTATCTTAAATTTCACATTTAAAATTCATAGAGGTACCATTCTTCTGATTGCCACAAAAATATTAACTTATAACCACTTCTCTGTGGCAAGACACCCGGTTTACTTAAGAACAGCTGGACTGCAACTCTGGAATGCAACTAGAAAAACAAAAACCTCTGCATATACATTTCAGCTAAGTGCTGGTTTTGGCATCTCAGTGAAATGTTTGGCTACAGAATTTTGCTTCATTCAGATGGATGATTGAGTGTTTGGCTGATGGATAGACTGCAAGCCTCTACAAGCCAATTCAGCTTAACCAGAGCTTAAGCTATGCTTGCCTTTCTTCTGTCCTCCTGCCTACTTTCCTGTGTCAGGCTTTCTTTCCAGGTGATGCCTGTAAATTCCACAACTGGCATCAAAAACTTGTTATTATTTCTAGTTGTTATCCTTGATTCACTCCAGGGAGGAAGGTTGTCACTTTTTGGCTTCACTTGATTGCTCTACCATAGATGTACCATTTCTGTTGACTACTGCAATCTTTCAGGAGAATGAGATATCAGGATTTCAGCACTCCTTATGAATTTCAAAAGAGAACTGCACCTCATTCCCTCTAGCTTCTTGGTCTTCTCTAGCTCACTTGTTCCTCAGTCTTTGCTCTGTAAGTCACTTGAGCCTGACAGACACTCAGAAAGTGAAAATATTTCAAATGAAACTAAAATTATTCCCATTTCTGTATACATTTACTTCCACCTATTAAAGAAAATAAGCAAGTTGAATGATGGAAAACAGAAATAAGAGTCAAGCATTGAACATTCAGGCTAGCTTTTGCCCTATCAGTGCCAGCTGAAAGGTCCAGGTAGAAGCCCGCCATTGATTCCTACAGGAAGAGATGGCTTTCATACTAATTTTTTTTATCACAGTGTACATTTAACACTTTCGGTGCTTGCACAATAATGCAGATTTTTGCTATAAAATGTTTGTAAATGAAAGAGTGAAATTAATGTCATGAAAGAAAGGGGAATGTTACTTTCTAAGCATGTTATCTATTCTCTTCTGCCCCATCACCATCTGGATGAATGACAATCTATTATTATTTTTTTCCCTAAAGCCCTAATCTATTCTTCAGCTAAAGAAGAAGGAAAAATATCTACTTTGCACCTTACAGATAATTCCCATTAATTGAGGATCTACTTATCTGCTTTTACTGGTTGGTTACTTCTCTATAAAATCTAAAACTCTGTGGAAAACATAGCTAGGAAGCAAAACATCACAGATACAGAAGGTAAAGGCTTCAATGCTCTCCATGATTTTTAGTATTTTTACTCTATTTGTGAGCAGTGTGCATGTGTTTGTGTGTATATGATTACAAATCTTGTGTCTTACAGTCTCAGGCATTCTGATTATAAAAAGATCTTCTAGCTAATACATCTGTGCACAGGGGGTATAATCTCAGAGACTGATTCACCATGGTGTTATTCATGTACACTACTGAAATTCTATTGACATAAAGGTGGACTAACAATAGGAAAATCAGGTCCTCAAATTCTTTTTATAGAAGCTGAGTTTCTTTTTTTGCGTTATCCTCCTATCCAGATCATAAAATATGTATGAATAACTCAGTTTCTGTTGAGTCATTCTGTTGAAAACATTATGTTAACTCTAGCCAGCATGAAGACTTGCAATGTTTCCTGGATAAAAGTGGAACTCAGGGTCAGGACACAAGTGGGCCTCTGAAAAAAGATTATAAAACAATATTGGTGGGAGAAAGGGGAATACTTGCATTTTTGTCATTAGTGAAGCAAATGGCAAAGTTAGCACAGGAAAAAATTTTGTTTTCAATTTAGCTGCTGAAGATAATTCTCTTTCAAACCTCAGATGCAAAGTTGTGAAGAAATCCCAGTATATCTGAAGAAATGAAGTTCAACACTAGTCAGATATATCTTTAATACAGAGAGAGCCTTTCTTCCATCATGTAACTCTGAGTATGAAATGGTTTAATACAAAATGCCTGATATATGGATTTGATTTGTCAATCAATCTTTGTATCAATTATTTAAAAGAATTATCTTACTTCTTCTACATTAATCTTAGTCTAAAATTGTAACCAGTTTTAACCAGCAGAGGTGAAATGTCGTTTGCATTTTCTGTTCTTGCCAGTGCCTAGATTCGGGATTTTCTGTCCTCAAAATTTAAAAGCTTTAAAAAATTTATTTTAAAAATGTTCTAACATTGTTATCTAAAGCATTGCATCCCCAAAGGTCTGTTAGACAGATTTTTTTCCCCCCAATTTAAATAAAAAATTTGTTGCTTTTTCTCATTGCTATTTGATTCAGGATCAGCATTTGTTTTTGGATCTGTCTTTGGATCTTTTTTTCTAAGGCAAATTGCATAAGGTGAGCTGGATAATGACTTGGTCTTGTTGATGCTAAAGGCAAGGTAGGGCATAATCATCACTTCTAAAATGCCATTTGAGATTATGACCAGGTTCCTGGTAGACAATGAACATACATATATATATACATATATCCATATATACATATATATGTTTAAAACTGACCATAACCCATTTTTCCATCCATCCACTCCACTATTGAGCTACATGGTAAGCACCGTTGGGAAAGCAGCCAAGTCCTGACAGCTTCAGCATAATATTGTTAAGATCAGTTTTGCAGTAGTCATCTCAGAGATCTGTAATTTCACATTTTGGCTAGTCAGCCTTTGGATTCTTCTTGGGAAATGCTTTGTTAGAATTACCTAACAAAGCAGCTCTGTTAGGATGACCCAAACAGGCCTTTGAAAATGTCTGGAGTACAAAATGTCCAAGGGCTACCCAAAATTTACATGCCACTGGCTATAGCAACGAGATTAACGGTAAGAAGATACAGTTTTCGGGGCTTTCTGCACAGATGTGACACTCCAGTGCAAAGCTTTATTAGAGCAGTTTTGCTTGTGAGTCATGCTTTTATTAGCAAAAAAGAAGAGCAGACATGTTTCTTTCACTCTGCCTTTCAAGCTCTCTGTTTGTTGCTTTGCCTGTTAAAGACTCACTTAGTTTCAAGCTCCAACAGAGATTTCTCATTAGCCAGTGCATCAGAACACCTCAATGGTGTAACTTCCATATCATTAAATCTTTGATGCATCTGTCAAGACTACTGACTCCAACTGTCATAACTGTTAAGAAGATGTTCATTCATGAAAATTTGAATAGCACGGTGAATTTCTATCATACAGTTACCTTTATAACCATTACTTTTGGCTGCCATCAAAGATAGGTCAAATGGAGAGCTGAATATGAAGGCTCTTGGACTGTTACATTTACTGAAAGCTCAAATACAAAATGAAGTATAGTGCTGAACATCACAATCTGTACTCACTGTTGGCCGGTATCTGAGGGAAATATCTCCCAATTTAAACTACAGGAATAGCAGTTGGGTTGACTGTGGTTTATTCCAGTCCTGACAAAGGCACACAGCAGCAAGTTACCTCTTTCTTTTTGGTGTTCTTTTTTCCCTGTGAGTTCTGAAGTGGATGAACTAGATTAATTGCTTAATCAATATGTTTTGCATATTTGTAACAGTGCAATTAGAAGCAAACTTGACTGTCTCTTTTTTCAGTGTTTACTTTCCAAACTTGTAGAATAGCAGTATTTTATTTCTATTATTAAGTCATATGTGTTGATTTCATATTGATTCTGAGATAGCCTCAGAGGCAGCATAATAGAAGTGCAAATTACAAATTTCCTTAGTGCTAGAATATCAGGCTGTTTTCAGCCTGAACATAGGAAAGAACTAAATTTTAAATAAAACTTACAGGATGGCCACCTTCATCCAGGAGTCACCTGGCAAAATTTTGTGGCAGAAAAAACCTTAGAAATTGCGCACTGGACAATGGAACTAGAGCTGTGAAAAATAAAGGGAGAAATAAACTAATTTCTGAATTTACAAAACCACTGTTGATGTTAGTCTGACATACATTGTAGATGAACATCCACCAAAAGAAGATCTAACTTTTGAGAAGCACAAGATGGTGCAAGAAAGGTGGTAGTGGGAAATACTATAATCTGTCTTGGAAAGTGAGCCCATATTCTGCTAGAGGCCACACAGTACAGTCCCAAGAACTCTACTGGACATGGAGGCAACCTCCACATTACAGGCACAAGATTTTAATAAATTAGTGCCATGTATTTGCATGTGTTGTATTCCACAGATAGTGTGAAGTTGGAGTTTGAAGACACTTAAATATTCCTATAATTAGTTCAGTACCCTGATTGCTCTTTACCCAGCAACTTATGTGCCTGGCAGTTTTCTAACACTTTGTCTTGTGAAATAAACAGTTGCCATTTAAAACACTGAAACTACATGGACACAAAAATGTTTCTTCATACTATAAAAGGGTATTTCTTATATTCTATCTGCCTAACTTGTTTCAGAATTGATCCTGATTGATTTTGAGCCAGCTGTACCTTTTTTTGTATGCTCCAAATTTCACAGCTTCAAGGCTGAAACTACTGACTCTGATTCCTAACCCACAGTGGAGTTCATTTGGATATCCTTGTGTGAAACTGCATTGAGCCAGGCAAACATTATCTAAATGATTAAAGGCTAAATCCATCAAGGTGCTTAAACACCTTCCACTATGTCTAAACCTAGATCCTCAAGAGCCTTGAGGAGCTGCTTCTGGCCTGTAGATGTCAATATTTCTGGCTATAAAATCCACCACATTTCTGTCACTCAGAGCTATGCTCATCATGCTGATGACAAGAAAGGTGTCTTTACCTTTAAAGAACTCACAGAAGGAGAAAAAGTCCAATATACATCCCTCAAATCCTCTCTTTCACTAATTTGTTACTGGGAATTGAACAATGAGTTAGCAACTAGGTTTTTTCTAAGATGACACTCCCTCCTCTCTAGTGAAGCTGTACTACTTTGTATAAAATAAATATTCATCATTAAAGCATAAAAATTATTATTAAAATAATAGACAATTAAGTATATACAATTAATAAATAAGCAATAACAATAATAAAAATGTAATAAGTGTAAGTAAAGAAAATCGATGCATATGAACAATATGCATATAAATAATAAGCAAATATTCAATATAATGTTAATATGCCATAAAAAATTAAAATTCGAAACTATAACTGTTATAATGTTGAGTAGTCAGCTGAATGTTAGAAACAGTGCACACATGTTAAGGTGAAAACTGCAATAAGGTACATTATTTTTTTCTTTCAATGGGAAAGATAAAAAAGAAAATTTCTTTAAAAAAATGTTATGAAGACAGGGAAGATGCCGTACGAAAGTATTATCATAGTGTTACACTCTATTCAAACAGGAGAGAGCTCAGCTCCTGGGAAACAGCAGGATCTAACTTCACAAGAGCATGATCAGCTCAACCTCTACTTTTCTTTTAGAACTAAGTACCAGCAATTACCAGTGCACTCGAGCGACTCCTTTTCTTTATTATATGAATGTTGCTAGGAATTGCTTTATGGACCTCAGAGGTGAACCTACATCTATGAAGACTGTGGCTAATTTTCCTCAGATTTATAAACATTTTTGATTGAACTCTCCTAATAGGCAAAGTAGGTGTTCGATATCCAAATTCTCCCCATGGAATAGATTATCAATAGTACAAAAACAATCTTCCTACTGCTGAAGAAATACTCTTCACATGTCTCTTCAGTGAAAACCCATCAGTTTTCCCTTTCACAATACTATTCAGCAGGAGGATGCTTTCAGTCATTTTCAGCCATTTTCTGTGCTGTTCCACCTGCCATCACAGATGATAATTACAGGTCCCAGCTATTTCTTTTTGTGCCTTTTAGATAATTTAACCACAGAGAAGTTTAATGAATTCTTTGATAAATCTCAGCATTTGTTTGGCCTTGTGAATTTCTAGCTCTTCCACATCGGTAAATAAGTTATGACAATGGACTATCTGGGTGTTGCAACATTTAAGCTGATGGGCAGAATTACCATCTTATATCATGGTCCATCACCTCTAGCAAGCCCATCCCCTTTAGATCACAGCAAGCCCATCCCCTTTAGATCACAGCAAGTCATATGTGATGACATAGCTAAAAGTGAAAGCTCTCCATGTGCTTCTTCAGGAGATTTAAGAGCATTGTAGCTGAAAGCATATGCAGCTTGCACTGAGCTGACTGAATATATGGTGATATTTCCTAGAATCTGCAGATTGGAAGAAAGGGCTCACCTGTGAAAGATTACAGAGGAGAAGGCTCAGGTGATAGACTACTGCTGAAGAAAATTTTCATCTCCTTCCCAACTCTCCCCTTTGGCAGATGATCAATGGGATTAAATCTTGGGTTTTGTATCATGTTTTAGTAATGGCTTTTTTTTTTCACTTGACTTCTCCTAGTTTGCAGAATAGAAATAATTGGCATTGTGAAACTGATGTATTTTATTTTTCCATCTATCTTGATTGTTTCTAGTCCATATACTCCAGCTGCTCTGGAGGAAGGTGGAAAGGCCTTGGCAACTGACAACTAAACATGAGGTTTCCCAGAGAGGTGTAGCAAGGTCTTTTTTTTTGGCCTGGATAACTGGGTAACTGCCCAGAAAGAAGAAGGATAATCAAGCTCTTACTGGATCTTCCTGAAAATGTTAGTTTCTGCACCAGACCGAAAGCAAATGTTTTTCTTATAAAACAATCATATATCTAAAATATTACTAAAAACACGAACTGCATATCTGCCCATCAAACTACTACTTTTTTTCCCCTGAAAAGATCATACCACACTGATCACATTCTCTTGGTTTCCCAAGAGATCAGGGTTGTTTGGTCAACTAACCTGACAGAGACTGTAGGAGATGTTGGATGTAGATTCTGTATCATGTGATGTGCAGTAAATATGTAGTTAAAAAGGATCCATTAGAACCATTACAAACTGTTTTTCAATCGCCCTATAACAACTCCAAGACTGAAACTTAAAACCTAAAGCTGGGACTCTCATAGTGCCTCAGGAAGCAAAAGAAAATAAGGCACACGTGTCAATGCAAGCCATTTTTCTTCAGTAAAATTTCCCTACAAAAGAAAGCAAAGATAACTTCGTGGTCACTTTCATCTGAATTTGTATGAAAATTTCCTGTTCTCCTTAAAGTTGACAAATATTTTAGCCAGGGGTGAGGATTTTCAAAATCTCACCAGGTAGGTTTACAAGCACCCACCATCCCATATCCTTTCTCTATCAGAAATCCATTGACAACGACTCCAAGGATAATAAACCAGAAGAGAAAAAAAAAAATCCCCCTCTTGCTGTCAGGGGTGTGCATAATACTGCAATTCCTGGACTAATAAAAAAGTTTATACACAAATGATAACAAAATGCCCTTTTGATCATCATTAAAGATGGGTAAGAACCTACTATCCTCTGATTTTCTTGCTCCATGTACAGCAGGAGCTATGGCTATTTACATGGTACATTACAGCTTTAATGAAAAGGTGTCTCTACACAAAGGCAGCTGAAGGGCTAACATAGACCTCTGGTGTGTTTATTTAGCCCTAACATGTATTTCACTCAAATCCTGTTTCTTAAATCTCTCAAAAATCACATGCTTTTTTTTTCATACATGAAGGTAGTAAGCTTTCTAATTTATTTATTTTTAAAAATTGGTCTACTTGTCCTGGTGAGTCCCTTGAACTATATCCCATTTTTGCTGAGAACAAGGGAGGTATTTCTCTTTTTCTCCAATGCAAGTGAAATGCAAGCAGGGGCAGAAGATCCTCTGGATATTCAGTAGAATTTTCTCTTTACATTTTTTGTGTCTCCCAAACAATGGATAAATCTATTTTGGGATGGTTCATGGTGACAGAGTAGAGGAATACTCTCCACAACCAAGACCCAAGAGGGGAGGAAGCCCTGAGCAGGGCTAGCAGCCAGCAGATCTGTGACTAATGCTGCTGTGGAGTCTCCCTAGAGGCAATGGGGGGAGATGGCAGGAACAGGGGGAGAAACATCTCTGCCTACGGAAATACAGAGGAGCCTGGTTGACAAGTGTTGAGGACAGAAACATTTTGGGCCATATGGCAAGTATATCTGATTGATAATAGATGTTTATATCTTTCATGTTGCCTCTGGAAATATGCCTAGAAAGATGAGACAACAAGGCCCAAAGGCACAGCTCAGCTTTCTGCCTCATCATTCAGCTTACCTGTTTATGGAAAATGTGATCAGATTCAACATTAGGATAGAAAGCACTGGAGACACAACGAATAATTGGCTAAGCCAATGAAGTTACATTAATGGCTGTGAGCATGGGTTTAGATTATTAATTTCAGGAAGGAAAACTTTAATTTAAAAAGATATTCTTCATTGAGAGTTCAGACGATGTGATATTTGATCCCATCTAGTCTTTTTGTTTTTATTTGGAAGGACTTCCTACATCCTGTTTTGCATGTTTATCTTCATCCTAGTATCTAATATTGCTGAAGCAGATGATGTGTAATTCGTGTAAAGAATGATCTTCATTTAGCACTTAGAGAAGTGAGAAAGTTTAGTGCAACCACCAGCTTTGCTTTTTGTTAGGCACACAACCAGCATCTGAGCATTAGACTTGACATTAGAAAGAAATTCTTTACAGTGAGGGTGGTGAAGCACTGGAACGGGCTGCCCAGAGAGGTTGTGGATACCTCCTCTCTGGAGGTGTTCAAGACTAGGCTGGACAAGGCACTGAGCAGCCTGATCTAGTGGGAGGTGTCCTTGCCTATGGCAGGGGGTTGGAACTCGATGATCTTTAAGGTCCCTTCCAACCCAAACTATTCTATGATTCCATAATTCTATGATTAAAGAGGCTACTGTAGGTGTACTACTTTCAAAGCAAAGGAAATTACTAGAAAGAAAACCCCACCAACCTTTGTTTCTAGGCTGTCTTCTGTAGCTTGTTATGTCCCATCATATAGAGTTTTGGTATGATTGGCTGAAACTAGGTATCTGAGTTGCCAAAACCATTGGCAAGATTACATGAAGAGTGGATAGCTGCACTGTCTTCTTCAGCTTATACAATGACTCATTAACATATTTTTTTTGACCTTTATTAAGAAGTCTATGAAGGAATCTTCAAGGAAGATAGCCAGTAAGAAAATGTGAAAAGTAAGTGTGCATTTGTCAGACCAGCAGAAACTATAGAACAGTTTCTTCCCAATTATTCAGACAATGTAATGCAGTTAAAGGAACAATACTGGAATAGAATGCTACAAAATAGAAAACATGGTTTTCAACTGGAAAATGATTTCTGAAAAAAAAAAGTAATTTTAGCAGCCATAAAAGTTTCATACATGGAAGAACATTTACTGTGCTAAAGCAAGATGGAAAGAACAAAGACCAAGCTTTGAAACATACAGAAAACAAGGAATTTCTGTATTGTACTTATAATGTTCTGTTGTACTGATACTGATGGAATAAATAGGCTTTGAGGATATTAATATGACCAACACTAAATTAATTAAGGTTGAAATCTGAATTACAGAGGGCTTGACCTGTTTAGTCCCATGGCATGCAATTATCATTGCAACAACTTTAGACAAAGTTAAATATTCTATGAAAGAAGGAACAAGGGACACTGTATTTGTAATGTGGTAATTTAGTCTTAAAAACATTCCTTATTCCTATTCTCTTCAACAGCAAAGAATTTTTGAAGCAAAATCCTTTGATTGAGAGAATTTCAGATGGTTTATGAAAAAAAAGAAATACATTTAGTTTTTTTCTACTTTATAGATGTTAGAATCCCAAACTCAAAGTCAGAACAACAAATGCAAAATGGGTAGAAAAGAATAGCCAATAATGTGAAGAAAACATCTGCCTCTGGTTCACCCTGTTCAACTTTTGAGTCATAGACCCTGAAAATACTATCACAAAAGCATAGATTTTTTTATGACTGCTCTTATACCTTGCAAAATCCATACCGACATGAGTCTCTTTAAAGAGCTCATTATTATGCTGCTTTTTTTTCATATATTGATGCATGCTGCCAACACGTCATGACTGGCTAAATCAGGCCTATGATAAAGAAAAAAACTGAGTATCCAGTTCCAAGATGTAGAAGTTCTTCAGGACTGAAGATATCATGCGATCTGAATTGTTTACTGCAGCTCAATGTGGAAAGACTTTCTGTGGAAAGACTTTCTGTGGAAAGACTTTCTGTGTTCAGGAGGCCTGAAGGTATCACAGGGGAGTTTAGCACCTAAGAGAAGGATGCTAGACTTTCCTTTCACCGGTTCTTAGGCATCATTGACAAATCAAGGACCCCTCAAAAATACAGCAAGTAGAACATTCTATTCTTAGTTTTGTCCACTAATTATGCTTAATTTCTGATATGACTATTTCTAATCTTAGGCTCTTCTATTTACCATGCAACATGTCAATACAGCCCTTGGACTGTTTGTTTACCATCATGCTTCTAACTTCTGATAATTTTCTTAAACATTTTTATGTGACAAAGTGTTTTGTTCTTTTGTTGCTTTGGACACCAAAAGTGTGCATTAGATTCTATGTGCTAGCCATCTATCCTTTTGGATTAGCATGATTTTCCCCAAAGTTGTTGATTATATGTGCCCATACAACTTGTTTTGCACAAGATGAGATGCATGCAATTTACATAATCAGCTCTTTGTCCTAATTAGAGAAGCTGCTATTTTCAATATCCTAGAAAAATGATGTCAGGCTAACACAAGGATATTGAAAGCATCTGCTTCTCTAATTAGTAGACAAGGGTCTTATCTTCCATTTCTATTTAAAGTGTTACTGTGTCAAAGTATTTTTCTACACCAAAGAGTAGTGACATTTTGATCTAGAAAGTCAAAAATAGTATTGCATAGAAACTGCACTTTCAAAAAAGTGAACAAGACACAATCTTTATTCTCTTCACCAAGGAATAATGTTATATATAGGGCATATGAAGATGCAGAATGTCATAGTAAAGAGATAATCCACATATGAATTGTTTTGGTGAAGTTATTTACAAGAATAGTTCCAGAACTTTCAGAGTTCTGACAGAGAAAACGGAGAAGCTATCAAGCTATCATTGCTCCTGTTCTGCATACCAACATATGGCATATTTTGACAAAATTATCAATATGAATTTGTCAGTAAATTTTAACCATTAGCTCTAATTCTTTATCTCAGTATTAAGATGTTCATANTTGGCCATTGCAAAATTATTACTATTTTTTTCAAATCAGATTTTCTCTAGGTATCAAATCACTTTTACAGTTTTTTTCACCTCCTTGCCAATTTTTTTGGTGTTCTTTAAAATATATGGACAACACAGCTCTACTCAGAATTCCAGTATCACCAAAGTCAAGTGTAGAAGAAGCATCTCCACAGTCCTGGGCACAAGTCACCAAATATTGCACCATGAAACCCATAACTTGTTCTTACTGTCATATTTCACATGGAATTCAGATGATGAACGTAATTCAAATGATAAACAGACACCCTGATTTTAAAGACCCTTTCCAACCTAGACAATTCCATGATTCTAAGATTCTATGGTGCTCCTTGTGGTTGTGCCACACTCTAAGTCATCACAATGTACCAAGAAATGCAAATGCCTGTTTGTCTTTATTAGTATTTAATACTCTGAATATTCTTCTGATTCCAGAAGAAAATTTATAGATTATTTATTGATGACTCGAGGAAATGTGAAATGTCCCAGTCTTAGGCAAAGCGGTTATATATTGTTCATAGATGTCCTCAGACTGTAATCAATCTTGCATAAAGCAATGGATCAAAATGTCACATCTAAAAGTGTAAGAAAAAAATAATTAGTCATCTAAATGTCTTTCTTAATGAACTTTCTCCTCCTTACAAATAGAAACAGTGATTCTGTCATTTTATCTCGGACAAGATGTTTGGTGTAGGGTGGACCTAGAGACTGCAAATGGCATAAAGCATTTTCACCTTGAAGTCACCAGCTCAAGTTTTAAGGTTTTCATTGAAAATTGAGCTTGTGTTTCACTTCCAGGCCATATAAAATGTAGTTTTCTGCACTCAAAAAATTGTTCACACTTCTCTTTCAGCAGACCCCATGGGATCAGGAGCTGGTCCCAGCTGGGAGCCCTCATTCCATGGAGAATGAAAGCAACACGAGAGACTGTCTTGTGCAGCTCGCTAGTGGGAGCCAGGCACCAATGAGGTTATAGCTCTCTGTCTACAGTGATACCTGCTGCAATTTGCCCTCTTTGAGTAGAGTACAATTTGAAGATATCTTTGATTTTTCTTCAGCTCTTCCTCTGCCTCCTCCCTAAAGATTAACAAGAGTGGAAGGCAAGAGAAGAGATAAATGCTCCCCATCTGTTGAAACAGCTTCACACCAGCCCCCTTTTACCAGGCTGCACTTTTTTGTGACCATGATATAAAGACAGGAGACAGACTTTTTTTTGTTTTTTCTGCTAGGCTTTCTGTTTAATTAAAGGCCAATTGTGCCCGAGCTAACTCTCTGTTTATTAAGAGTGCTCTGTTTAAAATAGGGGTAATGGGTTATTCTTGAGAAGAACATTTGCAGAGAAATATTTTGCCCTGGTTAAAATTTTTGTGGAATACCACAAAACACAAAATAGATCCCTTAATCTCAGTGGCTATCTTGAAAACTTATTACAAAAATATATATTAATGTGTAAGTACTATTCATTTTTTCACTGTTGGCGTGTTGTAAAATTCTGTTTTCTTTTCATTTCATGCTGTTGTAAATAAACTGAATCTGTACAGTAGGTTTTTGTCAGAGTCCCAGAAAGACAATTTTATTTTATAGCACATCCTAGACTGACAGCCAGAAACTGTTCTGCACCACCTCAGTACAAACAAAATTAGCTTCTCACAATATTTTTGCAGATGTTAAAGGTCATTAATAGAATGAAACCAGATGACTAAAGCAATACATTTGGAATGATTGGGTTTTATTTTGCTCCCCAGCTTAAAGACACAGAGTCCTCTTTTCTTGACTATTTGGCTGAATTTCAAATGTTCTTTTTTTTTCTTTATTTTTTTTGCTATTTAATGGTTTCCAAAATCATAAAAGTGAAAGTAGTGGGATATGTATTTCTTGGCTTATGCAACCTCACTTTTGTGAAAGATTTGAGATTTATTCAGAAATGAATATAATATCAACTGTTCAAACTGTGCATTCCTGGAACAATTGCCCAATCTTCACATTTTGATCAAGGTCACACTTTTGCAATGGTCAAGGGAAAAACAGTCAGAAGATGTAAGATGTAAGAAAACTCATGTTCAAAATGCAATTATATCCAGAAATAAAAAGAAATCTTCCATTAGATGTTCTATAGATTTGTCAGCTCATGATGATATTAACGATGAATTAACCTTCTTCTTTCCTATAGAACACCAAGGTTATACTGTAATGACTGTTTTGTGGGTATCTAGATTATAATGAAGAGCTTTATTAATCTTCTAATTTTAAAAAATTATTGCTATATATGCTATTTGATATCCATCAGTTTAAATTATATTATGGTATTTATACACTTCAAAAATGAAAGATGAGTAATAACTAATTGCTTGTAAAGCAGCAGCAGTGTCTTAAATGATTTTAAAGACATAGTGTATGTCAACCCTTACTAGAAACTCTCAATATAAATCGAAAAGGGCAAATTTGGCCTATCTTGAAGGCTGAGACAAGAATCCATGTGTCTCTGTTTTGGAAGACTCAAATACAGTTGTGAAGTGAGAGAAGGAGAGCCACGATCATGGTCAAAGGGCTGGAGCAACTGCCCTATGAAGACAGACTGAAGGAGTTGGGGTTGTTCAGCCTGGAGAACACAAGGCTCAGGGAGGACCTCATAGTAACTTATCAGTACCTGAGGGGGTCCTACAGAAAGGCAAGGGAAGGACTTTTTAACATGATATTGGATGGGAGGACTAGAAACACGGATGTAAATTGGAAAGGGGTAGATTTAGACTAGACATAAGAAGGAAGTTCTTTACAGTGGGGGTGATGAAGCACTGGAACAGGTTGCCCAGAGAGATTGTGGATGCCCCCCTCTGGAAGTGTTCAAGACCAGGGTGGACAAGGCACTGAGCAGCCTGATCTAGTGGGAGGTGTCCCTGCCAATGGCAGGGGGGTTGGAACTCGATGATCTTTAAGGTCCCTTCCAACCCAAACTATTCTATGATTCTATGATTCTAAGTAAGTCTATAAATTCTGTGAAGGAATGGATGCTGTCAGGACACAGCATAAATTAAAAGGCAAGAAGTTATTCAGGATGTGATAGAGTGATTTTCACTCCGGACATCCAGGAGAGGGAAGGTGGGAGAATTTGTCCTGTAGTAAGGTGTTCAGATTTAAGAAGTCTTTAGTTGCCTTGAGAAGTGTAAAAAATCTCTTTCTTATGCAAGAATGCAGAGTACAAGCCAGTGAAAGTCATCAGTGTTTTCTTATCTTGATTAATTGTAATTCTTTTCAAAGACACTAACTTGAACTCTAGGCTAAGAGATGAGAAGAGATTGTTGAGATACTTGAAAGAAGAAGTGAGGAGTGAAACTAAGGATGAAAGAAAAAGAACAAGCACAAAACTTTATGAGGAAGAATGATGAGAAAGATCATGAAAGCATTTGAAATAGGAAAAAAGGGAAAGGTAGACTGGGTTTTGTTGAAGCAACGAAAAGATTTTCATTTTATATGGTTTTTTTTGGAATGGTGTTGGGATACTCAAGCTGAAAGCCTGGGGAGATAAGCCAAAGAGGCTCAAGTGAAAGACTAGAGATGCAACATGACATAAAGAAATAAAGCAGTAATATTAATTAATGAAAGTATATTAATAAGTCAAGGGCTACAGAGCTAGTAATAGTTTCTGGTTTGGTTAGGAATGGGCATTACAGAGAAGAGAAAGCCAAGACTAAAAAGCTCTGAAGAAGCTTTGAAAACTGATCTCTAAATAAAAACCATTGAATGTATGAGAGTGAAATGCATCATAAGCCTAAAATTGAAAAACTAGCCCAGTGATGTAGAAAAAGAAATAAACTGTAAAAACTATGGAAAGAATTCATTCCCTTTCTCAAGTATCAATAGAACAATCTTTGATTTATATGTCTATAAGTAAGTAAATAAATATTTCCCCCCTCCATCTTAAAACTGGGAAGTTAGCAAATAGGAAGTAGATTAGTCTAGTACCTTGAACTATCACAGTATTGTAAATTTCCTGTTATTTATTGCAAAAGAGTTACTTTGAATTTTCTGGTACATGCCAGTATCATTCTGATCTGAGGTAGCTTTTTTTAGGAAATCATCCAAAATGGTTTTTTTCTTTCAATTTTGACTTACTTTATTTTTCTTAGACTCTATTAGGATGATTGTGCAATATTTTTGTCTAACTAGATCTGACAAACAACTGATCTGCATGGTACATACAGCAAGGATGAATAATTGAGGTAGGGAGGGGGAAATCTTTAAAGGTTAATGCAAAATGTACGCAGAAGTTTTATGAGCTAGACCTTTTAAATACCATTGCTCTTTAAACACGGTTGGCACAGGAACACTTCCTACAACAAGCATAACTTGAAAAAAATTTAATGGATTAGACTAGTGGGTCAGCACATTGCTCAGCACATTGGAGATACTTGTGCAGGACCTGATAGCTTGTCTTGTTCTCTTCAAAAAGTATGTAGAGAGTGGGATGAGCTGCAAATGCAATCATACCACCACTGGTTTACAATAAAAAAACCCAATGTTATTAGTTTCTTTTCCAGCTAAACAAATCTAAATGTATGAAAAACTCAGTGAAGAGCAGTTAACTTTCATCAAATTATGCAAATTGCTGAGGTGCTACCTTTAGATCACTGATACTTTTAACAGCTGAGCAGTCTGTGAGGGTACAATTAGAGGAAAGACTCCTCAGAAAACAGCATTTTCACTAAGGCAAATTGATAAATAGTACAAAAGTTTGTTTTTACTTCTTTTTGTTGAATCTGATGGAAAAATTGAAGTAAAACTTAAATTTAAATTTTGTTTTACTTACATTTTACTTAATGCTATCACGTTCCCTATGATCTACAGAAGCATTTGTATATGCACATGTCCAAGAGCAACACTTTGGTTTCAATAGTCTTATCCTTTGTGCTTGTGGAATATCCTTTAGCTACAGGTTTTAAAGCACTTCCTTACACAAAGATTAACCAAAAAATTTCTCAGGCGTATCAGTTAGTATTTTCATGGCCAGTGCTGCATTCTAGTATGAGCCAAGTTCATGTACTTATGAGTTCTAACTTCTCCAGACCACTGAACAACAGCCTGTCAATGTAAACAGAATGTTTGATGTACAGAGGTCTGATGATGACCAACAAGGCTATTTTACCTGGTTTTTATTTACTTTTAATTGTCAAAGTGAATCACATGCATTTAAAAAGATATAAAACTTCACTATCATCTCTAAGAGACTTTGGCCAACCATTTTTTTTTTTGAAAGTCTGATCTCACATTTCCTTTCAATATTATGTTTTTGCAGTAGCTTTCCACTTGATTTTGAATGGGAGGCATCTGTGCTAAACTTTGCCAAATGTTGACTGACGTATCTTCATCTGCCAACAATGTGACATTACAATACAAAAGTTATTTTATTCTGTCAAAAAGTGAGCAATTTAAATATTATTCCTTGTATTTATGAATAGGATTCCTATAATCAATTATGTAATAATGTAAATATATTTAGAAACAATTGAAGGCTTCATTTAACTCATCTCGATCAATGCCCAAAAGATACTGTATACAATTTTCCTGTTTATTTAGATGCATATTCATACACTATATGTATGTGCCGGTTTTCTTTTAACATTTAGGGTTATTTAGCTGACAAATTAAATTAACACAATGAGCTCCTGCTGTAGAATGCTATGGAAATGGGAATTTACATATGCTAATGACTTTCAATTAAGAAACATGCAAATAATTGGGAGAAAGCAAAATTAAAACACTGTGCTAATAACCTGACAATTACAAGGAGAACTGTATTATGCAAGACTGAAAACATAATTGCACACACAAGATCTATTTGACTACAATACCAAATGCTACTACAAAATATGCAGTGAATTGTCACTTACTACAGCCCTCGACAGACTTCTTGCTGTAGGACTACAGCCTTTCTGAATCCATACTCAAGTGCTGAGATACCACATGGGGGTCAGTAACAGAGGGAGGATAAGTAAGTTCAGGAAATTCACCATTATGATGATCTTTCACAGCTTACTCTTTGGTGTAAGGAGGAAGGAGGAGATTCTTTTGAGCTGTTGAACTAAGATAAGCAAAACAGAGCAAAAGTAGATCCTTGGTGGCTTGCGATGATTAAGAATTTTCCCCTTTACAGAAGAAAAAAATGAATTTCCTTCTGCTAATGTCATCATTTCACTACTTGGTTTTATTTCAAATTGTGATGGACTGTGGAGGTTTAAAACATGCCAGTAGAAAATCATTCTGCAAACAGAAGTTCTGTTTAGAAAAGTCAAAATGCATTAACAAGGCAGAAATTTGCTTTAATATTGCCACATTATAATACTTTGTTGGCCCATGTTATTACTACCCCATAGGTGAAAATCAGGTTGTTACTTAATAAAATCTATGTTACATGAAGTGAGGAATTAATTCTTATCTTTCCTGAGGGAAAATTTCCAGTCCTATTGCAATCAAAAAGCAAACCACTTGGAGGTGAAATGATCTCAACACAAATCCTAGTGTCTTCTCTTATGCAACAAGAATTTGGTTGTTGATCTTATGTAATCCAGGAAGACATCTTTTTCAGCCCATACATTCTAAAGAATGATCACATTGACTCTCTGTGTTTTTCTGTCTATTAAACAGAATAATATTTGAGAGCTCCAGCTTTACCCCACAAGCACAGAGGTAAGAACACCTATGCAGCAATAGAAGTATGAATTCTTGCATGATGCTTACTGTGAAGGCTATAGCCTGCTGATTCAAAAATTGACTCACCTTTGCCAGTATACATCACTGCCTATACTTCTTGTGCTTCAGAAATTAGGGCAACATTGCTGCTAATGGTTGGGGTGAACCAATGGAGGAAGAGAAAGAACTTTTTCCTACCATCTGTTATTTTGATCAAGTTACTGTAGGTAGTTGTTTGGCTTTGGCTTTACTTGAAATTGTGATAATCAAAACTGAAATCTGTCCTGAATTAGGAATGGGCAGTTTTCAGAAGGTTCAGAGTTCTGGATTGATTCAGACAAACTAACCCAAAGCTTATAGAATCATACAATGGTTTAGGTTGGAAGGGACCTTAAAGATTATTATTCTATGATTCTATGATTATCTAGTTCCAACCCTAAAGATTATTATTATTCTATGATTCTATGAGTATCTAGCTCCAACCCTCCTGCCATAGGCAGGGACACCTCCCACTAGGTCGGGTTGCTCAGTGCCTTGTCCAGCCTGGCCTTAAACACATTCAGTACTTAAGCCTATGAAATCAAACTGGAAATAATTCAAGAGCTTGCTTTTTGATGAGATTTGAGGAACTTCTGTTTTGAGCTGAAATTACTGCAAACCAGCAGCCTCTTGCATTGAATTTCTGCACTTTCATTCTATTTAGAACAAACGAGATATTTCAGAACAGTGCATGAGTGACTAATTTTAACTATCTGAACAGCTATTATGGACCCATCAGGAAACAAACCATATGTCCTGCAAATCTGATCGAAATTAATCAGCAGATCCATAGTAATAAAGCTCACAGCTGACAAAAAACTCATAAAAAACTTTGAAAGAAATTTTATGTTTGCTAATAAATGTGAGAGAACTTAATAATCCTTTATTTATCCAACTGTGAACAACAAATGTGAGTATAGAAAGTGCTAAAACCATCAGCCACTCAGGCAGGATTTTGGTGTTGAGAGCAGCAGTTTGAGAGTAAGGAAAATCCATGCATAAATATCCTTCTGCCTGGTCATATCCTTAGTTGCCAGGTACTCTGAAGTTGTGCCTTGACCAGAGAGTTGACTGAAGGTTTTGACCATAGACATAAGTTTAAACTAACCTCACTGTGTCAGTGGAGATGCATTTGTGTCATCGTTGGGCCAGATCATGGGCCTCAGAGCAACTACTCAGTAAGATGATGCAGATGGTCCTGTGGCTACAGCAGCAACCTCTAGACCAACTTTTCCCACACTACCTCATGACTTTAAATGAGTCTTAATCCATATAAATAATATGTTGTCTGTAGGGCTAGCCTTTCCATAGAGATGCCCTATCACTTCAGGAAGAGCCCTGTTTTTTTCAGTGGCTAATGCTGCTGATTGAGGCAGCCTTCTGTGTGGTGATGGTTAGCTGATTTTTATTTTTTTCCCTTTTAATGTAAACCAGGGATGGTTCAGTTTCTCAAAGGAAAATATTGCCTGTTTGTTTTAATTTTTTGTTTTTAGCTAAAGGGATATTTCTATTATGTAACAGGTATGAGTCACCCACTCAAAGGTTTAGATGATCTTAGTGTAGGTATCATTATGTTCCTGTTCAAAGTAATCTTTTTGCCTTTCTTTGCTCTTCGCCTCCCTACAGCATCCAAATCTTATAGTACCCCACCCCCAACTACTTCTGTGTCATTTTTCATTTTCTCTCACTTTGACTTTCTAATTTTTTTTTTAATTTGAACCAGAACCTGTCTCTAGAAAGCACAAGTTTTTTTTTTTCAAACTCACCATCTTCAATCACATTTGGACTCTGGCAGTCTTACTCAGCCCATCTGTTGGTTTGGCAGTCTCCTGCTGTTGGTCAGCCAGTGGAAGAAGCCTCTGTAGACCAAGCAAAATTACACAATTGGACAAAAAGCACATGCCATTTGACCACCTTACAAACTGAAGGAATGGGCAACACAAGCAACTGAAACCAGATGGATGAATTATGATCAGGTAAAAATTGTTGCTCGCAGACCATATCTCTTTAAGAAAAAAATGAAGTACTGTTTCTTAGTTTTCATCACTCATAAACATCTGGGTATAAAATAAGGAATAGAAAGGAAAGTATTGCAATCCAGTGTTTAGTCTTCTCTTTCCAGGTAGTGGCTTACTAATATGGGAACACAGATATGTATAGTGTTTGACAGGCACATGGGTGAGAAACTCCATGAACGAAAGGATTTGCAATCTGCAGACCCCTTGTGTGATTGAAGCTGCTTGAGGAAATCTCTACAGTCATGCAGAGTCTCCTGGTGCCAGCTGTGCTCCTGAGACAGCACAGACATTTGATTTCAATGTATGAGAGGAGACAACTGTAAATGGAAGTGAATGGTTATAACTAAATATAATGATTTCATAAAATGGCAAGTCTTAGTACCTGTGTAACCAGGTATCAGGCTTCTGTTAGGACTACACTCATTCATTTAAATGTTTTCAGTTCTTTGATTGTTTTCTTAATTGCTTTTTTATTATTCTCATAAGTCTTTTTTTTCTCACTTAAAGGAAGCTGAATGAAAGCATGGTGATGTGTGGGAGGAGAGCGGGGGCTGGCAGATTGTGTTCAGCATCCTCCACATTCCATTATTAGTTTAGTCAGACACATTAGTTCACATTATGAGAAACAGATGAGAAACTACTAAAACATACATTATGAGAAACATTAGGAGACGCTGCTAAGCATCTAAATAATGTTAAACCAACAGCGACTCTCGCTGAAGGCCAGCTGACTCACCAAACTCTGTAAATCTAAGCTTCTCAGCACTCACACAGTATGCTTATTCCCACTAACTGTTGGACAGGTTGAGTTGTAATGCTGACTAATCATTGCATAAACCCTATGTGGGAGAGATGATGGAGGGCAAAGTAATAAAGGCGGCAGCACTTCAGTCAAAGGAACTGATGACAGCACCCATCTTGTCTACTTTATACCTGTTCTTCAGCACAATATAAAACTTTCAGCTACTCCAGATGTTTGTTGGGTGAATTACACCACATTTTCACATATTGTTCCTTGAGGTTTCTTCTTGTGTTACAGATAGGATAATTAATGTTCTGTACAAGCCAGGATTCATCAAGTGTAATGAAGTTCTAAGGAAACAAAAAAAGGTGTTTCATACAATCATCCATGGAAAACCATCTGTAGCTAGATTGAACCACAAGAATAAAAACTTGTGGCTGCACAACTCACTTTTGTTTATAGCTGACCTGTGGTGGGAATCAGCAGGACAAGTGTGATACTCAGCTCTCCTTTTACTTCAACTATTTCAGTTAGCCTGTTTTGATGATTGGTTCTCAGCAGAATGAAAAATGCAATATCCGTGTGAAATGAGGTCACTCCATGTTACCCGGAATGATTTTTCCACAGAAGTATTTTCACTCTGGGATTCAGCACCTCAAGTATCTCTAACTCTTTGGCTATCTCTACATACCAAATTTTGCAAAATTTTCAGATAAGATGGCTCAGATCTGTCTGCAATACAGAAAAAACCAAGACAAATGGCTCCTCTTCACACAGGCATATTCATAGCAGCAGTTTGATTTTGAGAGAAAGTCTGTGCCTTATAAATCAGACTTACATACATTTTGCATTTGTTATTCCATAGAAATTATTCTGTGATAAATTCTAGCTGTGGTGGGTTTTTTCTTTTTTCTTTTTTTAAGGAAAACAAAGGCAAAAACTTTGAATTGACTTGTCCTTTGGAGATACTTTGGAAATGTCAATACTTGAATGATGACCATTGACAATAAAGACTACAAGGCTAAATTTTCCCTGTAATGCATGAATAAATATAAATATGACAAATGCATAGCCTCTGGTAGAAAATGTTTATTTTTTAATAATTACTGGAGAGATACATATCATTCCTAATAAATAATGTACCCTATGCAGTAGAAATGTCCCCTAGCAGAACAGCAATAATATTGAGTGTACATGTTGTGTGCAAAATCAGGTATCTTCCTCTCCCAACGCAGTGGGAATTAGACAGCAATTCAGGGTTATCATTCTCCTGGTTTTGGCTTCCTCCTCAGTCAAGCCCATCTGGACACGTTCCTGCTTGTGGTACCTCACAGGCTCTGCCTGCCAGTGCTTCCCTTGACAAGGCCCTGTGACATTCTGCATCTGTCTGTGTAACAGACTTCTCCGCTGTTGTTGTGTTGTGCCTTGATTTCATGCTGCCTGTTTTCTCTTAATATCTACCTGATTTCTGCTGACTGCTAATGAAAGAGATTTCTCTCCTTACTGTATTGTTTTTAGTCTGGTTCTCTTAGAACATTGGTTTCAAAGGTTTGAACTACATAAAACACATTGCTCTCTAGAACAGGAGGTGTTCCTAAAGGCTGGGCTTTCATAGTGTAAAAAAAGCCTGGATGTACCATGCTCTATAGGCAAGGAGTTCACTCCTTTGAGTTTTTAACATCCTAGTCAGATTTCTTAGCATACTTGGTGTCCCTCTATGGATAGATGAAGTTAATTATTTTTACTTTCTACATTGAGCATATTTCAGACTGTCTGATCTGAGTCTAAAACATACCTGTTGCAAGCACCAAATTACAGGTGTTTGGTGACTGTTTCGCTATTATATTACAAAAAAACCATCAAGGCTAATATAGAAGGTAGAAGTGGACTACTAGCTTTGCCTCATGAGTTTTCCATCACGTTATAAATAGGGTTTGCTCCAGCCATGCTTGAACTTCTGTACTGATTTTCTATTAGTTCTCTTGCTAATGAGAAAACACTGACACAAATGTAATTAAAAAACAAATTTGAAATTTCCATGTTCAAATATTTGCACCAAATATGATTGTGTTTAATAGGGAAACAGACAATGACATGTGATTTATTTAATAAATAATGGCTAGCTAACATTGACCAAAGAGGTTATTTAACAGAAAATAATTGCAAAAAAATGTCTGTGTTTGATCTGCAGCTAAACTCAATGTAGCCAAAAATGTTGTTGATTCATTTTGAGTAACAAATATAGTTGATTGAGAAAAAACGTTTTCCTTGCTTACAGAGATTGCACAAACTGAATCTGAGACTGAGTTAGGTAAATTATTTTTAATGAATTATTTGCTCCGCAAACGTACAGATTTGCTTCTTCCTGTTGCTGTTAGATTTAAAATTGTCTCCTTTTTTCCCTTCTCAACTCTTCTTCAGAGAGATAGAATTGCTAGCTACATAGGAGGAGTAGCTGACAGCTTAATGAACAATTATTAGGGTCTGAGGCATATTTTCCAACAGCTGTTCATGAAGAGATGGGTGGTGCAATCCACTACAGTGTTGATGTGGATCCTCTTTTGCCAGCACTCACTATTAGAAAGCATGACACTTGGTGGGACTAGAGTGTTTGCAGTTGTAGGAAGTAAGCTGTAACACCAGGAAGATCTTACTTTGTGTCTCAGTGGATACAGATGACCCACGCATGGACTGTTTGGAGGAACTAGGCATTATCTATGTTTCTGACAGATTTTTTGAAGTTAAATACCATCCCAGCTGATTATTTCTCTGCTCATTTAAAATGATGTAATATAGGAGTGATGGAATCATAAAAGATTTGCAAAATGGTTAACAGAAAATACTGACAGAGCCTCAGGGTCCATCGTAGTAATTCAAACTTATTCTCTATCTGTGAATGGCCAAAGCATCAGAGGAAAGTGAAGATTTTTCTCATTTCCTGAGCACAGTTGATAAGGATTTGCTGTTAAGAGCTAGAAAGTGTAGCTCCATTTTTTCAGTCAGCCCAGGTAGTTAAACAGAGTTTCATTAGTTGTGAATGTTATTACCCAAACTCTAAGCTAAAACCTATCTTCTGTGGTCTCCTTTGTGCATTGTATTGAGTACCATGATTTTCGGGACTGTCCTATTTTGGGCAGTACTAATGGAAGTTCTGTGCTGTCAGGGTTGTGGCCTGTTGGCCTATGAAGTTATTATGGACTCATATTTATCTTGGTCCAAATTATTTTGTGGTAGTTACAAAGACCCTCAAGACAACAGAAAATCAATAATCCTGTATTGCTATGTGCAAAGTTCATGTGAGAGCTTTATCACAGATTCCTCTTTTAAGGCATAGGTAATTTCCCTGGAAAGCTAAAAGAAATGGAATTTTGCCTTAATTTAGTCCTCTATTAATACTCAGAATGTCCTCAACAGAAACACATATCAGAAGGACTTAAGGAGATGTTCTGCATTGATTTTGGAAAAGTAGACTGAGATCGTCACAATTATACTGTGGAGTTTTTAGAGTGTCTACAATCAAGGGCAATCAGTCCTCCAGATATGACTGTCAGAATTAACAGCACAGGAAAATTAGGTACAAATAACACCTAAGAATCCTATTCAATTGCAGCAAAGAAAATAGCATCAGTATTAAACTTCATTATCACCTTAACTCTAGTGAGCTTTACCTAAAGGAACTAAAACGGTCTATAACTATAGTTAGCTGTAAGTTCTACCTTGCATTTAAGTCATGCTATTGTATTATTGTAATAATATTTTTTAAGAAGCATAATTTTATCCATTTCACAAATTGTCTTCCTAAATACAATGCCAATGCTTTGGGGTAGTGAGTTATTTTAGTGTATTTTTTCTTAAATAGCATCTTTAGCAAGAACACTTCCAATAAAAGGTCTTATTTGTCCCTCTGGTAAGAGAACAGAGCTGCACTTTTCTTGGATTAGGAACAAAATCAAAATAAATGCAATGTATGGATGTTACAAGAAATGTCATCCTGACAAAATGTAAGTTAATATTGCAGCATCACAGTGATCAAGTTGTCAGATTGTATGAAACAGAACTTCATATAAAAGGCACTGTTTTGAAACAACCCAATACCAATTATAAAAGACAGAGTCCTGTCGTTTCATGATCTGAAATATTAATGTCTCAAGTACATGAAGAAATGCTAGCTAATGCAGCAACAATTAAAACTCAAAATATGGCTAGCAATTAAGAAATGAAATGTTAATGTGTACAATGTTTTGTCAAGATGGGTATATGGAATGTAATTGACAACAGTGAGTCAGAAGACGAATGGGTAGGACTGTCATTTATGTAGCCAAGCAGAGTACATTTTTATTGACATTGTAATGCCTTCTATTTTTTTGTTCCCCAAAACAAAGATTTCTTTACCTAGTTCTGTTCATTTTAACCTCATTTGAACTGTAACTGAAGCATTAGAATAATTTTATTTTTGTGACAGTTGAAGTGAAAGGTGAAGTGTGGTTTAACTAGGAATTCTAAGTATTTTGTGGTCACAGGGGAAAAGTTAAAAATATCACTGGAGAATTTATAATCCTAATTCATGGTGCAGTCTCTCAACTTTTCAATGTCATTTACTTTAATTCCAATAATATATTCTGTATTCAGAAAAATAGTATTAGATAACTACAGAATGGAAGTTTTACCTTCATTTTCTCTTGTGTCAGTGTTTCATTCTAACTATTTTAAGTGATATTAATACTTCTTAGCTTTTTTATATGTTGAGTGATTATTCTTGCAAGCCTTTTGAGGGATGGAAAATCACTTTTAATCTCATTTGATGTGGAAATCCTGGCTCATAAAGATGCTGAGATACTTACCCAAGGTTACACACAAGGGACAAAATCTAGTAAAAAGTATGTTACAATGTACACAAGTAAACTAATGTTGAAGTCATAGTCAGATCTAAATCATATGGAGCCATCATCAGGAAAATACAATTTCCCTTCACGTGCTTCAGAAATGGATGGTTGTGGCTGGTTCTCAAGGTGCCAAGCAAAATTTTGACATGGAAGCTTAAAAAGAATATTTTTGTCCAAAGACAGTTCAAAATGAATGGATTAGAAATCCATTCTCAGTATAAAGACAGTCTAGACATAAGTCAAAAGTATGTCACCTAATGATTTCACTTGCTGGGTTTTAAAAGGTTTTTTTTTTTGAAATTCTGTTTTTGAACTGGGATGCAGAATCACTGTTAAGATTATGATCGGATGAGGTTTAACAGGGTTAAGTTGGACTAGGAAGATCCATGAATACTGACCTGGGCTCTCAGGCTCAGAACATCTATACATCTTCTTGAATATGTCGTATTCAGTAGTTTCAGAAACTGAAATGTCTCCAGGAGAGATGAAGATCTTATTTTCTTGTTTTCTTTCTCACTTTGGATATGTCACCTTCTAGCTTCAGAACAACCAAAGAGTTACCATATGTTTTTAATTACTCAATTAGACAATTGTTGTAGTGGTGGAAAGAAGAACTCATGCACAGTCTAAGTTCACATGTTTGGTAAAAGTAAATGTGAGTGTACAACTCTCCTACCTTGCAAATCTTATCCCTGGAAATCTCATTGAAAAGTATTTAAGACAAATCTCCACCTTTCTTTTGCTTGCTTTCCTATTTTGCATTCAAAAACTAGGCCTTGAAGGTACTTCATGTAGGTGGTAAATCCTTCCAAGGTTTTTTTGCTCCTTTTGTACTGATGTGAATCAGAAAAACATAGACAGCTGGTTACATTACCTAGAAAAATTGCCATCTCCTCATTGACAGGCACTGCTGAAGCCTTATCATAATTATAAAATGATTCCCTGACAATATTATTAGGAAGAAATAGAAACCATTGATTTATTTAGCACTTCATTGAGTTTTATCCAAGTTGGAATTAGATGTGCAATAACTCACTATAACACCACTGGAGACTAACACAAGACCTACTTTCATCCAATTGTTCTGCCAAGAAATAGAATTCCTAGTTAAAATGGATTGAAATAAAATGTAAAAGTAGGTTAAAAAAAAATGGCCAACGTCTTTCTCTTCTTTTCAGATTTTCCTGAGCTTTTTCAAACCTTTTGAATCCCTCTCACTTCCTCCTGATCTGTTCACCCGTTGTTCAGCATTTTACTTAGCCCTGGTCTCACCACAAGCAATAATTTGACCCAGTCTCTGCAAGTGTAAGGGACCAACTGCATGTAACTCAGTGCAAATATATCACAGAAATAGGCACAAAAGTAATCTGGAAATCTTTTGAATTAATATGCAAATTGAGCTCACATGGTTGTGTCCTAGATATTAAACTACTACCAGGTTGCTGCTGGAAGCTACAGAGATGATCAGTTCAGGGGGAAATACTTCTTTCTTTAAGCTAGTAAGTCAAATCTGAAGTCAGGTCATCTTTTGCTGATCCTCATAGTGGAAATAAGATGCCTTCTGAAAGAGAAGACATGGGGTAAGCTGACAAAGAAATACTGCTAAAGCAAGACGGAGCAAGGAAGTGCACAGTTTGTCGAAACAGGTTATTGGGGCTCTTCATGCTTGCAAATCCATCTGATTTACATTGACATTTCCAGTTTGGACTAATTTTTTACAGGCTCAGGGATCAGCTACTTATGGTTTGAATGTGGACTTTTAAAACTACCGCAGCTTTTGAAATTATGGTCTTTTGTCCCTAATGTAGTGTCTGAAAGGGCAAAATTACTGCAAGGTCTGGACTTCAAGAAGGCAGACT
>VZTY01014901.1:0-87891 GCA_013400935.1 Turnix velox
ACTCGCCAGGTCCCCTACAAAGGGTATGGATTTGCAATCTCTTTTTCACTAAGGCAGCTGATACGACTTTCCTTTTTATCCAGTGCAGTTAGCTGCTCCCTATTCCTTTTAAACTGTGACTTAAAATAGCTTTGATGTGAAAAGGCAATTTATCCTGTGTTCAATAATTTCTCCTGGCAAAAAGCTTTTCTGGTGCCAGGTGAGAGTCAAACTACTGTTCAGTATTAAAAGTAAGAATAGAAGTACTTCAGTGGAACATTAACATGAAATTATCCCTTCCTGAAAGAGAAAGTCTACTTAATCAACTGCAGGCCAAATATATACCATACTTCTTCCAAAAGAAAGGACAAATTAATGTAGATGGTAGCAATTAATGAATTATATTAAAAATACAAATACTAGCAAAGTATAAGTAACCAATATTAAGAAAACAGAAATAGAATATAAATAAATCCTTTGCTATCAAAAAAGTGTTACAAAGTGTGAGAATGGTTACTGCACTTCATCTTAGAATGCTATTCTGTTTGAATTTTAAGTAACCTACATTAGCTACTACATCAATTAGTGAAAAATATGGTGAGTGCTGGTCAAAAATATATTTAAACATTTCTGGAGCACAGAAATAAGGACACTTGATTCTGTGTTACTGCATGTGTATGCTTTTATTTTCCATCATGTATCTTTAGTTTACAGAAGCTGTTTAGGTATTAAGAGTTTCAAAATGTAAGATTTAAAAGTGTGAGAAGGGGAAGGTGTTTGCTGTCTCTGTAAATGGTTTAGTACTGATTGCTGATTTTCCTTCTTTCTCCTGTTCCCTGCCAGATGAAATTACTGAAGCAAAGTCTGGAACTGCAACTCCACAGAGATCAGGTTCTGTGAGCAACTATAGATCCTGTCAAAAAGATTCTGATGCTGATGCTCAAGGAAAGTCTGCAGAAACATCCCTTACCTCATCAGTGAACTCTTCGCTGGAATCTTCTACAGCTGACTTAACTCCAAGGCCAGGGAGTCACACAATAGAATTTTTTGAGATGTGTGCAAATCTTATTAAAATACTCGCACAGTAATTTTGAAGATGGGCTTATTTCTTTTGTAGCAATAAGCATGCCTAAAACATAGTCAGATGCTTCCAGTTATAATCAAGTTAAATTAAGGCGCTGAAGAAGCTAGCCACAGAATGCAATTTGCACAGGGATTGAAATTATTATGGGGCAGTTAACATATATTATTTTGAAGCTGGAGTGAATTCTGATTGTCTGCTGTCCAATAGAGTAATGCAGGTACATTAAATAACAAGCCCTTGGGGCATTGTTCATCACATTTTAGATTGAGTGCACATTAGTCTGCATATAACATTTGTTAGGTGTGTCTTGACTTTTTAAATCTCTGATGCACTGTAAGTAAATGTGTATTTGCTACTACAGTGACCTAAGTGTGACTTGTTGGTCATCACCTACAACTGTGCATCACTTGATTAGAATAATCAACATCTTCCAGCAATGTGTTAAAACTCTTTATTTCCCCCTTATTTGATAAAAAATGCTTATAGTGTAATACTTCTAACATCTGATAAATTGGACTAAATGCATGCAAATCCAACCAGTTGGAAATGCGTGTAGGTGCTCTGTAATGCACTAATGGTGAACTGGGCTCAGCAGAATTGAATTCACAATAAATTGAATTCATAATACTAGTGAGGGACTTATGAGTGAGAAGATTTGGCACCCCCTGGGCTATGACAAATTGTTGTTCTCTCAGGGAGAAGTGTCAGCAGGCTTTGTATACCTTAGTGTAGCAGCAGCGCTGCAGCTCCCTGCTGCTACTGCAGACTGAGAGCCCCTTTCCTTAGAAACACATGCATGTAGTTAAGAACAGAGCCTAACGCTGTTGCATGCTATTCCAGGATCTAAAATTGACAGGTTTTTTAACATATATGTTAATATATACAGTTGCTTATCACATTAACTTAGTGTATATTAGGTATAATTCACTTTGCAGCTGAAGCTACATATATAGGATAGGTTTTCCCAGTCCATCTCTACAGCAGACTTTGTTATTTAAATTAATTGGGAAATCAAATAATCAAACATTTCAGCTGAGCATTGAACACTGATCATGACAATTTGAATGCTAATAATCCAAAAGTTTTCAACAGTAGATTGCAATTACGAGTAACATAAATCCTTGTGCATTTATGTTTTTTTCAATGTTCCAGGAAGAAAAGTGAACCTTATACATGAAAATCACAGCTTGTATTTGCACAAAATTTAGTCTCTTGTAAGTTGCATATATTTACCCACACTTCCATTATCATCTAGCACTAATAAGCATAACCAGTATATGTCTTAAAATGTTTAGCTTTGCATTCCAGAATTAATGTTCTCTTCAAAATAGACTTCATGACCTACTCACTTTCAAAAGTCTCTCTCCCAGGTAGAGACTAGAAATCAAGTCATTGCTATGGACAGTGAAACCTGGGCTTATGGGGATTCTTGCCAATGACTGAGATTTCATCCATGAAAAAACTGTTAGGTACTGATACAAGAACAACTTAATCCAGGCCAACTAGCTTCAGTCCAGAAATTATTATGAACATGCACATGAATGTGGAGGAACATCAAGCTTCTTTTAGCCTGGAACTGCTCGAAGTGCTTTCTGAACTGGGCAATTGTGTGGTCTGTTTGTGTAGGTACAAGTTATAATTCCATTTCTTTCTTCTCCAGTGTCATGCACAGTCCCTGTAATGCAAGGCTATATTTCTGCAACTGAAAGGGGAAGTTTTTCCTTAATAAAGCTTTGGGTTTAAACTCCTGAAATTGAGATGTCAATGTGAGGGACCAGCTGCAAATCCTACCTTAAGCCTTGTTTTAATCTTGTAAGAACTGGTTCTGATGTACTGAATAAATGTTTGTTACCCATTTTTTTTGAAATTGCTAAATATCGCACTTGTACAAATAACAAACGCACAGTTTTTTAATTGTTTTAATTCCTCATCTGGAATTGGTTTGGGATCACTCTTGTCTATGTTAAACAAAATATTTTCAAATGGTATCTGCTGCTTGTAATGCTGACCACAAGTGCAAGGTGTTAAGGTGCAAATAGCTTTTCACTTTTATATACTTTTCCAGCTCTTATGCATTAAGCTAATGATGAATTTTTCCTTTGTCTTGATATCTGGGGATTAAAGTAGGTTTCTGGCAGAAGCATACTCGTAGCTTTAAATAAAGTAAATTTTACTGGCATGATCGATCAGTTTTAATGGCCAAAAGTTTTCTGATTGAGATTTTTATAGGGGGGTGGGGACGGAGAATGGGGGGGGGACACTGATGACAGTTGCACCTCGGACAGGTGCATAGGAGTTTCCTATGCTTTATAGATATGCTGCTGGAGCTGCTTTCCTCTTGTGTTCTCACTTATCTTGCTGGCCTTTTTATAGCATTGTGCTAGTATCTGCTAACAGGGTATGCAGCAAAACCGAGCTGAGAAAGCTGCCAGTGTTTTTATGGAGGCAACTTATGCAAATACGCAAATTGGTCAAGTATTTCAATCAGTTCCCAAGCTTACTCCTTATGAATACACTGGAGTACATTGAATTATCTTGCCTCTGTATTGTAATTTTTTTTCAGAAAATGTGGATGAACCTTGATTGTCCATGCATGATTTAATTCATAGGTAAATGATAAAAATTCATCTCAGTGGTGCAAAAAAGCCCCAAATCAATGAACACCTGAGTGTTTAATGCAATTATAGAAACAATTTTCATTTTACCAGTGTATTACCATTGTAAGATATGAAGACCTGTTCTTTAACAAAGAGGTGCCTACTTTCTCTGCTAATTTCTTCTGACAAAGTGGAATGGCAAAAAAAAATATGCTTGTTTGTAACTGTGTAACTTTTTAAACGTTTAAAACTTAAAACTAAGTAAACATGAAATACTGAACAATCTCGCTTGAAGCTGTGTGCTTGCTCTCTTGTGTTGTCTATGTTACAAATCGACAAGGTGTGCTATTGTAAAAAACAACAGCACTTGCTATTTCAGAATAAGTGGCAATGTCACAGCAACTTCCTACACAGCTCTCAGTAGTGCTGCCTGGCTACTGACTGGCTGTTTTCCTTTTGATCCTGTGCACCCTTTTCCTGTTTAAAAAAAAAAAAATTAAATTTGCGATGGGAGGAATGCTGGATGCTTGGTATCAGGGTCCTCCCTGCGCTGCAGTGAATTGTTCTTTGTTCTTTACCTTCTCTGCCCCTGCACAGCCACAGATGGCTTTGTAGTTAAATATGGAGCAATTTAAAATCCTGTAGGCTGTCCTTTTTTTTTTCCCAAGAAAAAACCCAACAGCATTAAAAGTGTAATTTTAACATTATAAATTAGCATAATTCACATATCAACTTTTTAGTGGTGCTTACCATTCCTTATCTTGAAGCTGTTTGGTGTAAGAATTCCTCATCTTTCCTGACAGATGAGGGCCCTTGGGTGGCCCAGAGTGGGGGTATTCATGCCGTAATTAGTTGAGTTCACCCAATGGGCAGAGTTGTAGCTAATTTATGAAAAGTTTCCAGAGCAGCTAGCCTGCTGAATGAAGTTTCTGGGGTTTGTTCCTTCTAATCCCGTTGCTTTGCCAAGCACCATTTACCCATGTAATTTACCCAGCTGTCATCCTCATCTCTCTGCCTGGGAAGCTCACTGAGCAGATTCTCCTAGCAGTCACACTACGGCACAGGGCCATAAAGGTGATTCGGAAAAGCCAGCAGGGCTTCCGCAAGGAGAAGTCCTGCCTGATCAACCTAGTGGCTTTCTTCACTGGAGTGACTACATCAGTGGACATTGGAAAAGCAAGGGATATCGCCCGTCTGGACTTAAGCAAAGCCGTTGACACAGTACCCTCCAGCATAATTTTAAGTTGGAGAGGTAGAGATTTGATGGATGGACTGTCCGGGTGGTTAAGGACCTGGCTGGATGGTCGCATCCAGAGGGTAATGGCTTGATGTCCGGACGGACGAGTGACGAATTACGTCCCTCAGGGATCTGTACTTGGACAGGCACTATTTAGTACGTTCCTCGATGGTACATACAGCGGAATGGAGGCTTCCACCTTAGCTACGCTCCCACCGCCGCTATTTCCGCTTCTGTTGCCCTTCCCTTCCGCCCCGCCCTTCCGCTTCCTGTCGGCGAGGCCTGAGGGCGGCGCGGACGCGATAGCAGGTACCGCTGTCGCTCACGGGGCTCCTTCCGGCGATCCTGCCTTTCTCCCCCGGCCCCTGCCTGGTCAACTCCGGGCTGTGGGAGGCCTCACCGCCAGCTATGTGTGCCCAAAAGCTTTTGGCGTGGCAGCGATGGGGCTCGCAGCGGCGCGGGCCGGCGGACGGGGCCCTCGCTGGCCACGGTCGGAGTCCCTGCCGGACATCCCTGGAGGAGCGGATGGGCAGGATCTGTGCGGGAGGGGATACCACTCTGGTCTAGAAGTGGGAAGAGATATATACGTGCTCTTTCTCTGTGCTTAAAAGCTAAATTTTCTAACTACTAAAAATACGTTAGATTTTTTTCTCTTGTAGATCTCCAGATGGCTTCTTTTGGGTGGAAGAGAAAGATTGGCGAGAAGGTTTCCAGAGCCACCTCGCAGCAGTTTGAAGCGGATGCGGCGGATGAGAAGGGACTGGCTGAGGAGGAGGATGCAAACTGGGCACAGGCAACTAAGAGGAGGAGGGAGGTTCTGCTGGAGGACTGCGTGAAGAGAAGTAAGGAGCTGAAGGATGAAGGTGCAGATTTGGCTGAAAACAGGAGGTACTAACGTTGCCTTACACTTCTTCATTGACTCAATAAGTGCTAAATAATATTTTAATTCCTTCTCAAGCTACTAGGTATTTTGCTGTTGCTCACATGCATTCACACTCGACCTGATTGAAAAACTAGTAATTCCTTTCATTCCACTTTTGCACTGGGTGTTAAATTAGTCTCTTGTTTTTCCTTTTCTGCTGTGGGCAGCTGTGAAATGAGGTGTGTATTCTGTCTCATTTTTGAAGCATTCACATAACAAAAATTGATTGAAAGAGGGAAATAGAAACTGATTTGATGTAAAAGCAAGAGTGAGATGCAGCGAGATGAGCCATGCTTTACTCAGTGCTTATTTGCCTAGTAAATTTCTCCTTTCTTTTAAATGTGTCTTACTCAAGAGTTATTTCCATATGTACAGTGCCTAAGGAAATACTGCATAGCAGTGAATATGCTGTTAATCTATCTAATGCTTTTGGAAAGTTAGGCTTGGGTAGGTGCTTTGAACATCTTTATACCTGTACAGAATCTTGAGAGTGTCGCAGTTTAGGAGGGGTACTGCAAAGAGGGCCCCAGTGTCTTGTTATGTTTAAAGCAGGAAGTGCCTTTGGAGCTAGAAGGGGATTAGAAGAGGGAAAGAGGGGCTATAAATTATATGCTAACTACGTAATCTTCTCTGGAGTGGGAGAAAAACTACTTCCAAGAATAGTCCTCTTAAAACATTCGGAATTCTTGACATCTACATTTATAAGCTGACTTTACTTGTGTGAGCATATCAGCTTTATTCATTGTCCCGGATCAGAGACAACATCATTGTCCTGGTAGAAATAATTCTGTAGTTAGTCAGATGTGCTGCTGTGCTGTTAGATGTCTTGTGTTAAGAAATTTCGTCCTAAAAAAGGGTTCCCTGTCCAATGTTGAAGGCAGAGCAGCTTGGAAGTTCAAAACAAGCAAATTCGTATGTGGTAATTGAACACAGTCTGTGCATGATCTGATCTGATTTTAAAAGTAAATGAAAAATGTTTTTGAAAAAATTCTTCTATTAAAATATTATTTACAGTTTTTACAATTTTGAAGTTGACTTGGAAGTCAAATTAAACTGAATTTATTTTAAGCTTGCTGCAGTTGTATTAATCAATACCTTTAATGCAATAGCTGCATGAGTCAGTTACGTTAATATTAGTAGCTGAAAACACAAAATGGTCTTATTTACATCTTAATTGTTAGCACTGGAAATAAGTAATACAGAATCTATGTTCTCAACTTTCCAGGATAATAGAGGCTGTGTTTTAAAGTCTGAGCAAACAAAATTATTTCCAAATGTTTTCATTCTGCACCTGGTAGTTACTAGTTTTGTACTTATGTGTACTAGATAGAGAATTTTTTTTTCTGTCTTATTTTCTATTCTACTTTTGCAATCTTCATATTTTGCTTCCTTATATTTGGATATAGTATGTAATTTCTCTATGAACTTTGGTATTCTTTTTTGATTATTTGTTTTTTGTGTGTTATATCAAGTGCGGCAAATATCAAACAGGAGCAGATAATCTGTTACATATATTGTTTAGGGCGAGGAGACACAGTCTGCTACCTGTTTGTTTGAGCATCAGGTAAGTTTTGGTGCTTTGGATATCTTAAGCTGGTCTTAGAGGTTGAATTTTTCTTTCTCTGTCAGTTAGAAAACAACACAATCCATCCATAATGAGCAACATAGGAGCATTTGATGAATTTAGTGAGAACTGTACCTCATCAGAAGGGCTCATAAGAGCTACTGAGAAGTACTAAATGGCTCATATCAATTATGAGAAAGAAGTAACAAGAAATTAAAGTGCAGCTTTTAGGAGGCTTGTCACACTCTTTTTGTGTTAACACTTGTATCTGGGGCCTGAGAAGCTCTTACTTGGGACTGTTGTTTCCATCAGTTGCTCTGGTGTGCTTTGTATAGGTTGGTCAGTGATAGTAGCATGCTGCTGTCAGAGAACTTTTAGGCAGATTTTTCTATCAAAAGAGATAAAATTCACATAGATTATAGGCTAAACTCTCAATGGGAGGCTTCCATTAGTTTAAGAGGTGAAGCAGCTGGGAACATGAGGAAGCAGGCTGAAAGGAGTGTTTGTTCTCTCTGGTGCAAAGTGGTTGCTGTTGTTGAATTTCAGGCTTAGAGGCTTACATGGCTATTTCTTAAATATGGGTTTGTACAACGGAAGCAGACTCATGCAAATAATTAATTACTTGATGTAGATTATATTCTGAAGTATCAAAGCATAGTAACAAAGTTTTGAGTTGGATCACGTGTCATGTATGCAAAAACGTACTAATCTCTTCTATTGAAGAAATTCAGAAGAAAAGCAAGGACTGAGCACTAGAGGTTATCTTAGCTGGTGTTACTTGTGGAGTGGTGAGAAGAAAGGGATCCTGAAGACAGATTTATGGAAAAAGCAAGAGGCTAAATAAAGAATGGAAAGCAATAAATTCAACTTCACTTTTTCTGGAAAAGGGACTCCAAGGTAACATGCCTATCACAATCATTGTGATGGTTCCATTCATCAGTTGGTGATGAAGCATGAATTTTGTATGCAGATATGTGATTACTTAGCTAAAATAGTGATTATTACTATTAAGCTCGACTAGCCCATTATCTCATCTTTTGGTAAGGGATGTCAGTGATAGTGTTAGACCCACATTGTTGGTTTGTTAAATCTCTGTGTATAAGTCTGCTTCTGCAGATGAGTGTGATGGGATCAACTTGTGCTTGTGAAGTGAGTCTCGTGCGTTGTGAGGTAAAGCACCAGCAGGCTTCTTGGGACTTGCTCAGAATTTGCTCAGCACTGCAAACGTTTATGTAGCTGGTCCAGTAGGTGGAGACAGAGATTTTCTCTGTGTACAAAAAAGATATACCAAAAATGCTCCTCAAAATACTTAATTTTCTTGAGCAGGTAGACACCATTTGGTTTAAAATCTTGATTTGCATTTTTTTTCAAGTAAAATTTAATCTTATTCTTGCTACTGTTGATATTTATTTACTATTCTATATTGCACCAAAAAAAAATCTCCATTTCTAATGGGGGGAGCTGGTTTGTGGAGGTTGTTTTTGTCTAGAATGCTTCTGTATTTTATCTAAGCTTGTAGAGATTAATCTGTTTTAAAATTAATAGTTGATGTCACTTTATCACTTAGTCCCCTGATGTTCATTCCAGTCTTGGCCATTCTGTGGTTATATCCCATTTTAAAAACAGGTGCAGTTAGAATACAAAAGGTAGTTCCTCACACTTGAATTTTTCTCCCTAGATTTTTGGTATGGAGCTTTTCTCACTGAGTAGAAAACTTCTTTCTGTTGCTTTTATTTATTTTAAAATTGTTTCAGTAGTCCATGTATCTTTGGTGGAATGCTTTGAGTACAAAGAGAGACAGAAAAATAATGGACAATCTTTGCTCCAGCTTCTTCCCATCTCTATTTAATGTTGGTATCATTTGTAGCAAAGATGTATTTTGGAAGTAAGAAAATTCAAAGAGTTGGTTCGGTAAGAGAGTCTACAAATGAATCTTTTATTTCTGGCTTGTAAATCAGGAGCTATTACGCAGCTGATTGGTTGCATCAGGAATTATGACCTTCATAAAAATGATCTGAAAGCCCAATAGGTTGAATTTTGTAATGAAATGTAGAAGAAATAGCTGTAAAATGCTTATCATAAAACTAGGAGAGGGTAGTATTTTGTCACTCCTACTATTCCTTGTAGGCTGCAAATAATGGTTTGATATCAGTCTTGGATATAATTTACATGCCGTGCATAATTAGCTGTTCCATATAGTGCTTACCTCTTTTCACAGTGAATAATTGACGCTAGTGTTCTCCAAATTAAATGAAAATTTGTAATATTGTTAGTCATCATTTCTGATTAGGTTGAGTTTTTTTCTAATGCCTGTCATGCAGAAATGCAGAGAACATAGGTGGGGTTATCACTTCACTCAGATTGAAACTGTATAGTATAAATTTGGGATAGATTAGAATGGTCATGATTTCTAGTTAAAATATCACTTTTTAATGGTTTTTTTTAATGCTTAGCTTTACTGTCTGTTGTGTGTGTATATATGTGTGCAAACTTGCCATTTGCTTCCCTCAGAAAAATGAGATTAAGATTGTGCAGAACTTGTGCTGAATAGGAAATACACTCAGAACAGCTATGGACTTCTTATCTCCATTTTTTGGGAAAAGCACATATTGTAGCTTTTCCCTGGTTGATCAGGATATATGGTTCATTTTGCAGGCTTAATAACCTTTCACAGAACAGGAAAAAAGTGCAGAGAGTATTTTAGAGTGTCCAACACAATCCTTCAAGCTGCCATGTTGCTACCTTTATTGGTTTTTCTCTTTTACTGTTAGTTTTCTGGTTGTGTAAATTGCAGTTTTTATTTAATGTAGGTATTTACTGTAGGTATTTTCCTTTTGTTCTACTGAAGTTTCTTTTCCAGCAGCTGATTATTATTTGAGTTCAGTTTTGGAACTGTAACTAATTTAGTCCAGATTTTTCTGAGTGTGCGTGCAAGAGCTGTAGATTATTTAAACTGTACACAGAGTTTAAATAGTATCAAACTTTATATAATATGTTTCTGTAAGAATTACTGGTACTTGAGGATACTGAGTTATTACATTGTAGTATCCATCTGTATTTGAATGAATGCATATTTCTGTAATAGTGTATTTGTAAGTAGAAACAGAAGGAATAATCATGGAGTAACAGACTGGAAGCATTTACACATATGTTTTCCTTGGATAGAAAGCACAATTGAATTGATGACTATATAACAGCTGTTAGGTGAAGCAGGCAAAATCATAGAAAGTTTGTGCCAAAAGGATCTTTTAGAGGTCATCTAGTCCAACCCTGCTGTCATGAGCATGAACACTTTCCACTAGATTGGGTTGCTCAAAGCCTCATCCAACCGTAACTTGAATGTTTCCAGGGATCAGCTTCTATCACCTCTCTGGGTGACCTGTGCTAGTGTTTTATCACCTCACCACCCTTTTTATAAAAATGTACTTCTTTATATATCAAGACCAATTGTGTTGTCTTTTTGGTTAAAGCGATTACCCTTGTATTATTGCAACAGCCCCTGCTAAAATGTCTGCCTCCATCTTTCTTACAAGCTCCCTTTAAGTAATGAAAGGTCACAGTAAGGTCTTCCCAGAGCTGAACAATTCCAACTCTCTCAGCCTGACCTCATAGCAAAGGTGATCCAGGTCTCTCATCATCCTTGTGGCCTCTTCTGGAAGCTCCAACCAGTTTATATCTGTTGTGCTAAGGGCTCCAGGTCTAGACACAGTATTGCTGTGAGGTGTCATTAGAGGCCACCCCCAAGTCATTCTCCTCAGCACTGCTTTCATTCTCCAGCAAGAACTTGTCCTTATTTTTGTTCAGTTTCATGGAGGTTCACATGTGCAGACTATTTGAACCTGTCCATATCCTTCTGGATGGCACCCCTTTCTCCAGGTGTGTCCACCACTCAGCCTGCTGTTGATCTGCACACTTGATGAGGGTGCACTTGATCCCACTAAGTCATTGATGAAGATGTTAGACAGTACTTATCCCAGTATGGACCCCGGAGGGACACTGCTTGTCTCTGTCTGGACATCAAGCCATTAATCACTACTAAATGCATGCAAGCATCCATCCAGTTCCTCATCCTCCAAACAGTACATCCATCAAATCTGTATCTCTCCAGTTTAGATGGAAAATTGTTCTAGAGGGCCCAGTCAATGGCTTTAGAGAATTCCATCCAGATAGATGACATCTGTAGCTGTTCCTTTGTTTGCCTCTGTAGTCACTTCATTGGTGAAGGCAACCAGGGTGGTCAGACAGGACTTTTTCTTGGTGCACCCATGCTGGCTGTCGAGATGTGAATCTGTATTTGTTCAAGGTCCCTTTATGGTGTAAGAAGAAAGAAATATTGACAGAATTGAACTCACTTAATTGCAGACTTGCATTTTGGAGGTTCTTTAGGTACCATGAGTGTTTTGTGGTGCTTTAGTACTGACTGTAAACAGACTGGGAAAGTACTGTCTGGCTACAACCTTGTTGAGGACCAGTCTGTAAGATGGAGGGCAAGGCTGTTCAGGTGCCCGTGTCCAGGAGTGTTCTCTGGCAGTGTGAGTGTCCCACTACAGACGCGAACGGCCAGGCTACTGTGCGGTGGACATCTCTGTCTAAATACTTAAAAGATCAAGTACCTAAACTTGGCCTAACTGCTGATACCTACTTGGAGACAACAGATAACTTGTATGTTACCTGTCTTTGGATGTAAGTTTAAAGGGTTTTTTCCTTCTATGCATGAAATATAATTTGCAGAACTTGAAATGAAAAGCTGTTGTATTCACAGGACATTCTATGTAGGGTTGAGGTTTTTTAAAATGATCTTTTAGAAAATGTTTACTTAATCTCGTATTTAAATATTTAGACTATGTTAGTGGAACTTCAGATGAATGGCAAAGATAGTTCTTAAGTAAAAGTTTCATCAGTATATATTAATATTTATGTAGTATGCATACCTATAATACTATATATACCTATATAGAGAGTTACGCCTGACAGTTACTTGCTTAGATTCTTGTAATGAACACAAAGTTACTGGAAAATAATGAATACTGGCCTCTGATTTTTAGATTTCATTAAGAAAAAAATGGTTTTCCTTCTTAGTAATTAGTAGGGCATGAATTAGTTGTTTCTGATTTTTTAAATTGCTGGCAGTTTATGTTGCTTCTCTTTAATTCTTAGTACTTGTTCCAGACAGCTTGTGTTCATGTCCAAATTCGCCTCTGATCCCAGTAAAACTCTTCAGTACTTCTTAAGTATGTATGAGGAGCTACATAACAATAAACTGTAACAGGTATTAAAGTATAAATACGGTAATTTTATTGTTTTTAATTTTGTTACTTTTGACAATATTTTACAGTTAATTTCCGTACTTTAAAAGTTAATGAAAAAAGTGTGCAAGCACATGTGCTGGCATATTTCTAGCCTTGTAAATTATACCCAAGTGTACAGCAGAGAGCACCTGGTACATTTTCATTTCTTCTAAGCGCTGTGTTGAGATGAAGTGCTCCACTGCAAGTTTCTCTCACAGAACTGATCTCTGAAACTGTCTTAATTTTTTTTCTCTTATTGCAGTTACTGCTATAAACTACTGGATTCAGGGTCCATTTTTTTAGCATAGCAGACAGTGCGGCAGCAAAATCAGTACCATCACCATCCTGCAAAAACCAGGTCACTCTGGCAGTTCTGTACTGGTAGGTAGTGGCTAGAGATTAATGTAAATGTGTAAGTGTGAAAGTTACACTATATGCAAGTTAAAGAACACCTTAACTTCAGTTTGGTAGTCTAATAATGCAGCTTTTAAATGTGGAGAGTTCTATTATTTACACATTATGATACAATTTAGCAAAATCTAGTAATATTTATAAATAATTAAGCAGTTTTTACAAATAAGTTAATTCTGGACCTCTTTTTCACACAGTGACTGACGTTGGCAGAAGTTGAGCTACTGATGTACTGCTGTCATAGTGCCTCTTATATTAGTGATGTTCTGAATTGTTACTTAGATCTTGAAAATTGAGAAAAATAAGTAAAATATACAATGTAATTTTTTTAATGTTACAGTTCTGTGATTTTGTTTATTGTCCAGTTCTACTGTTCAACACACCGTGTTGGTTTTTCAGCTTTGTTATATAGAAATATTTTTTGAAAGCATTACTTATCTTGATAGAAATAGAAAAATAAAGTGTTTTCCTAATTTTTCCAGTTGCTCTTAAGCAGAACCTAATCGTTGTTGCTGATTAACATAGTACTCCCACCCCACTTGTTTTGATTGTCTTTAAGGTTCATGGGATTTAATTTTGAAACAGTAATTCAGCATCCCTTGCATGGTCGTCATTGAAGATGTCCATATTTTCTAAAACTGAAATGTACTGAAATTAAGAGGTCATAATTACTCATCTGCATATGCTTTCTAAATAAGAGCGTGACAGTGTGTTTTGTTACAAAGATCTTAATTTATATATGTGTGTTAACTTGTTTTCTTGTTTCCTATATAGCTTTCTCCACGTGTTACCAGAAAACTTAAAGGATATTTGGCACTAAAGGCTCAGTGTAGAAAGAAACTCCAAGGGTACTCCTTCATTCAGGTCTTTTGAAAGACTAGTTTAAATAGCAGGTGGAGAAAATAATGAGCAGTACAGCTCTCTTTGTGGAAATAGTTGATGTTATAGAACTGCTAATTAATTTAGAGTTGATTTCACAATGTAATGTATGACTATAAATTCCTTGTGGAGTCTTGTACGCTACCATGTAATCTTCAAATTACTGAAAAATCACTTTATTCTGAATCTTGACTTGTCAACTGCATTTTGTGCTGCTAATTTATTTTTGTGTGAGTTAACTGTTTAGTAATCTTGTAGATATTGTTAAATTCTATCAGGACTAAGTTAACTGAATGCACAGTGTAATTGCTGCTTAGCTTTGCCTGCTTGCAGATCATATATCTATTCAAAGGCTTCAGTTCCCTTGCTGGTTAAGCCAATTTTGGTCAGGGTCAGTGTGACCTGAACTCTCCTGATGGCTCATTTCCACCCCTTTGCAATGGTCCCGGTTTTTTGTTTTACCCTGGAGGGGCCATTTTGTCATTGAGATGGAGAAGCAACTGAAAAACAGCCTTTTATTGTTTGTTGGTTCTGGTCTGGTTGACAAATGCTTTTGCCAAAATAGGCAGTAAAATGAATATTAGAATAAGTGGTGAAATAACAAGGAGAGTGGAGACAAGTTATTTATGTGGTATTGTTGTCTAGTTGCTGTGTGTCATTGTTGTTGTGTTGCACTTATAATCTGAAATGAATGTCTGTGAATTATTTTCATTTACAGACAAGACATTTCCGTTTTTACGCTTTTAAAGTACATCTTCTCAAAAGTTAATTCTTCTCTCAGTTTAGCCCTGGATCTTGAACAAGTTACTCTAACTGTGCTTGTAAGGGACTGTTCTAATACTTTATATAAAGAGGAATTATTTTTTCTAGTTTTGGTGATACGTAACTGAAGTACACTGGTTTTTTTTGTGGTGAGTAGGTGTAGAAAGTTATGGCATGACAAAATTCTGAACACAGATTGCCAAGCACTTTGGAAAAAACATGTTTGAGGTATATGGAACAAGCGATAGACTTTGTGTGTTTTTCTTACTACCATCACTTGTGTGACAATCTCAACAGAACAATTACTGTATTTTTAATACCTTGCACAATTTTCTAAAACAGTGTTTAAATACCAGAAATCGAACATTTCAAACAAAGAAATATAGTTTTCTACCTCTGGATGGTGCCTGCTGTGCTAATAGTACACACTGACAGACATAATGTGTCCCTCCCCTCTTTCTTACTTTCTTATAAACAGCTTTAGGAGTGTTGTTTCCATGAAGAACAATAGTTTGCTTTCTTTAAACTAGTTCAGACTGGTAGGTTTTGAAGGCTGACATTATTTGTGTGTACTAGATGTGTTTTCGTGCAAATCTCTGGAGTTTATGGGACCTTGCAACTAAATGTCAAAGCTTCTCATCTTCTCGAAAAATTAAGGAATGACAGTTACTCAGAGCTATAGATTTTGTAAAAATAGGTTATTAGGATAAGTGATGCCGGTGGTGAATAATGGCTTGTATTCAGCTGGCTCCACAATCCTATTTTATTGTTAAAAATGGAAGACACTTGTTAAATACATCAAATAGCATTAGATTCACTGAAAGGAGTTCAGCAGCCTTGACTTCTCTGTAGTAATTATTTGCATGTAAGCTTTGATACAAGCATTTTCTTCCCAGCAGTTACTCTTGTGAGGATGATAACATCCGAATCCACTGAGGGTGAATTTGACATTGATGTTTTTAGTTGTCTTTTATCTAGTCTGTCAATTAAACTCTTGTTTTTATCAGAAGGTTAACCTTCCCTGGTATTGCTTGCAGGTAGTATATTTATCTGGACATGGTATTTGAAGTGCTTCATGCTACAAAATAGAATTGTAGGTCAGTGAAGTACTCGAACTATCAGTCTTTAAAAGAACATTTCTGATCTGCATGTAATTAATATCTATAAAGACTTAAATAGGCTCTTAATAAATAAGAGGTTTGTATAGAGAATTCTAGGACTACATGTTGAAATTTAATTTTTTGTTTTAATATAGAAGTTGGTTTTTTTTTTAGTCTGCCCTTGTTAGACTTATCTTTTCTCATGAGTTGAAAAATGTGTTTCTAGAGCTGTCAGTATGAAGACAGTAGGAAACCAGGCTGAAGATGCCTTTTTTGTTTGTTTGTTTGTTTGTTTGTAAAGCATTCAGTTTTATGCATGTCACAACACATTTATATTGTCTAGGAAATAATTCAACTTTTCCTACACCCAGGTGTATATTTGAGATACTGAAATTCAGTCATCCTGAGAAACAGTTACAATGTAGCATTATCATTGCTGCCTAAATAAAGCTATTCTCTTTGTGTTCCTGATACTGAGAGTTGCACAGAGGAGCTTCATGGTGTTCAAAAGCAAATTAGTCATAACCTGGAGCAGACTGTTGAGTTGATCTAAGATATTGATGCAAAGGAGTAGATCTGAGGTGAAAAGAATGTAGACTGACTTTTGAAAACTCACTGTGAATGACTCTGCAACTTAAATTCATTTGTATTTGCCTTTCAGAAATGTGGCAGAGTTCCAATACTGTATTTCCACCCACTATATTGTGGGTGGAAATAAATGAATGAGGTTTAAGAAATTATTTTTTTTAGGAGCTTATTTCTTTTGTGGGATTCAAAGTGAGAAAGGAATTCCAAGCAACACTAGGAAAAATTTTACATGTGCTGTTGACATGCAGAATGAAAGAAACTAATGCTAAAATTAGCATCAGAAATGCTACACTATTATAATAATACAGAATGCATCACTGTCACAAAGGGAATTTTATGTAATTTATAGTATAAACATTTAGCATTGTAAGTATGGAAGAAATATTTAATGTGGTTTTTTTTCTGGGTAATTTATAGATATTTAATGCATTTTAACCGATTGTAAGGGTGCTGAAGTTACATAGTTTTGGTCATCATGTCTGATATTAAACTGAGATTCAGAGGAAGATCTTAAATTTTGAGTAAAGCTGGAAAATATCAAGGTGATTATGTTTCTCAGTCTAAAAAAGATTTATCAGCATTCTTGGCTGGGTTGTGGATGGTAGCTTTGGTTAAATACAGGAAGAGGATTTGTAGAGAGATAACAAAGCTTTTTCAAGACAGACTTAATTATGTTTGTCTAATCAGTGGGATCAACCTGAGGTTCAAAAAGAGAAAGCAGTAAGCCATGTACAGTAAAGGCTTTATTCTTTATTCTTATGATTAATTGAGATGCATCCTTTTCCTAGATGCAGCACTAAAACTATCAAGCTGTGATTGCTTCTATTTTTCTCCATAGGAAGGGATCTTCCAGGTCACGGATGTGTTAACAGCCCTATTGCAATGAACTAGTATCTGTTGTCCCATTTTCTCTTTCAAAATTTTGTTGTAAATCTATGGATAGTTTAATAGAATGGGAGTCCTTCCAGAACTCAAGGAGTTCTGGAAGATGTCCCATGCTAAGGCAAACATAAGATTTGAGTTAAAAAGTAAGAGAAAAAAAAAATTTAGAAGTTACAACTCGGAAGCATAAGATGTAGGCTAAATGCCCTGTTTCTAGCCAGCTATTGATATAAATAAAAACATCTGAAATATTGAAATATTTCAATATTGAAATATTGACAATATGACAATATTGAAATATTGTCAGAATTTTCAGTGTTAGTATTTTCCACATCATGCTGCGTTGTGGGAGAAATTGAAGGAGGTTGTTCAAATAATTCAAATAGTTGTTTTTGTACAGCGGGCACTTTTAAGGTAGGACTTGCTTATTTCTTTTGAGTCCTCACTAAGCTCAAATATCCATATTAAAGTTTTTAACTTCTGCATGGGAAAAATTAAATATGTCCCATTGCACTCTGCCCATTAATATATCTCTAGTTAATCAGGTATGTGATCAGAGACTGTAGGGTCTTGTGATTTTCATGGCAAAATTAAACCACTCTGATGTCTTAATTTAGCAACAGTTTGTAGAGGGGACTACCATTATCCATTCTTATTTCAAAATTACACTACAGTGTTCTCACTACTACCACAAGTAATTCAGGTTAGCCTGAATTTTTCAAATGAAATTACAGTTATTTTGACGTGTAAGCTTTTTTGTGAGATCATTTGCAAAGATAAACAAGTCTTTGTTACAAGCAGCATATTCCATTGAGCTGCTGACAGTCTTCATGATATAATCATTCTGCAGGTGAGTAAATTCCTCTGTGTTGTGAAAATTTTATATCAAATCCTTATTTTTAGGGAAAAGATGAAGTAGCAATGTCTGGTCCAGGAATAGTCTGCAGCAAGGCCAGAAACAAAACCATAGAGCATGATTCTAGAATTTTGCATGTGAATAGCATGTTTAGCAGAGGTTTTGTTCAGTAGCAAGGAAGTTGCTTATCTTTTTCCTGAATATAATTTTTTTTCTTTAAAATAAATTCTTTGATCTTATTATGTCTAGTGCTTGTCAGTCAGCTGCGTAATTCTGTGTTAGTCAGAACTGAAGAAAGTGAAGAACAAACACAACCATATGCGCACACACTTTCCAAAGACCTCCTTGAGGTCAGAGCCCTGAGATAATGCACACTGGTAGAGCCAGTGTCCAAGGCACAGGAACCAAAGAGAACTGATGGACAAACAGGTATGTTGTATTTGTCTTGCAGATTTTCCCTTTTCCTTACAGATCGCAGTATCTGATTGGGGTGGACCAGTGATTAACCGTATTGTAAAGAAAGGTATGAAATGAAGTAGCAGCTCAAAATTTAATACAAAATTCGGTTGTAGAAGGCATTTATGGCAGGCTGTCATGTGTGGATACTGTTTGCGGCCCATGGTTATCTAGTACTCTGTTGAATTAACTGCCTTTTGTGATTCAAATTACTGCAGTATATTCCAGTCCTAGTTCTCAGTAAAATAATCATGAAGCAGTAATGGTTGACTTTTTTTTTTTTTTAACAAAATGACTTTTTCATATTCCATGTGAGTTACTCCCACCATGACAGATTGTCTCTGAGACTGTACCCGAATCATTGATTTTGTGTCTTTCATTTCTGGATTTAACAATGAGATCATCTTTCTCCATTACTTGATTTCAAATCTTTTCTTAGACAAATTTGCTTATGAAACTGTATTTCCCCAATGGATGCATTGATAAAAGAGTCCATATTTATATGTGTGGCTGGAATTAAAGCTGGCAAAGTGATGTGTGGGACCTAGGTTGCACTTATTCTTGTCATTTAACGTAATGATAGATATATAAATGACATCTTTTGGCATCTTATTTCCCATTTGTTCTGCTGTAGAAGCTCTCAGATATTTGTCTACCTCTAATTTTGTGGGTTATTCAACTGATTGACTGGTAACAGTACTTCATACTAGCTGTGGGGGGAAAAGATAGAACTGTATAAATCAGATGTATTTTCACTGTATCCACATGTCAGGAGCATTATAGTGGTGGACCTGATATGTGCAGGAATAATAACTCGGATGAATACTTGTGATATGAATTATTAGCTGTGTGCATATTGGTTTACCCTAGGGTCAGCTGAGTGTTCTTTACCTACTAGAAAGGGCAGTTTCAGCAAGTTTGTGCTTATCTCTCCTTTACTTCAGGACAAGGACACATATATGGTCAGATGCCACTGAAGTCATGCATTTCTTCACCTGTGGTGATTAGCGTGCATATCTAAGTCAGCCCGTTAAATTAAAGTCTTTTACTGGAAGTTTTAATAGCTAGTAAAACAGTGCATTTTAATTATCTCCCTGCGTAATGAGAGGTATTATATGAATGCTTTCTTTACTGTAAAATAGCTATACTTTTGAGCTGCAGTAATGATTCATCAGTGGTGTTGGAACTGGCTGCAATAAAAAAAACAAATTAAGAATTGTGGAGTTGCTAAGACTTCACAAGAACATTTACTATTGTACTTCAGATGTTAAAGACCTACCAATCTTACAAAGGTTTACCAGTGAGGTTAAAGGTTCTGTGTGGCTCAACAGACAAAGAAATTCAATGTTGACTTACACAACCATTTGCTTGTTCCTGCACAATGATGCTTCTCTGAATGCTTCTGTGAAATGCCATGTATTTCCCTTCCCACCCCCAGCAGAGGAGGTATTTTAGTGCCAAAACCTAGCTGCCTTAGTGGGCTTTGAACTTACTAAACATAAAAAAAAGCCATGTTACATTGATTATCCTTTATTCTTTTTAGTTTCCTTCTTCTGTTCTTTGAATCTCTTCTCCCACTGTCCCATCTTGCATCTTTCCCTCATCCTCCTGCTGCATGTGATTGTAGCAGTGTCCCTCCAAATCTGTAAGAATTCTCAGGAGTTACATTGCCTTCCCCCTTCTCCTGACAGTGTGCTTTGCCTCTGCCCTGCTGACATGTCTCAATAAATATGAATATTATGCCATCTCATTCAGCATTCTTACATATATTTTTGGTGTCATTCTGAGTGCTGTCTCAGTCTAGCAACACTGCTGGAGTAAAGCTACAGGACTATATTTTTTTGTGGAAATATGCATTTGTTTTAATGATTTTGTTTAAGTTCAAGAGATCCTGTTTTCCCAGAAGTGGTGTTGAAAAAGTGGAGTGTGATGAGATGTTTGTTTCCAAAGTTTAGCAAGCTGTAGTAAAAACATGCCAAGTCTGTATAGCTCCCAGATGGTCAGTAGCACGTCTGAGGAGTGCAGTTTTGGTACTTTAGGGGAGCTATGGAATTTCATATGCTGTTAAATAAAAATTGGCAAATCTTCTACTAAACTTTGAGACTGAAGCTATCCCAGATGTACACAGTTCTCAATAATTTATTCCTTTTTTATGGCATTGCGATAAAGAATAAAAAACAGTAATTAAATTCTGGTTATAATAGTATAATTTTTTTTGTAATGAGGTGTAGTATTCTACTGAAACCACTGTGGGTAGATAAAACTAAGTATATATTCTATAATTGTCTGTACTCTCATAAATAGTAATTCAGTGCTTAAACAAAATAGTCTTCTTGAGATGCTTCATATTTCTGGAGTTAGATGCTGAGTTACAGTGTATATACACATTAGAGCTTTGCTTTTGCTGGATATACTAATTTGATATGCTATAAAATTGAGATATACTCATTATTAATATTCCATAACTTCCTTACTGCTACATTAGGTAAGTTTTTATAGCAATCTCAGATATCTAAAAATGAACGGGTCTGGTTGTTGTAGGTTGTTGTAGGATATTTTGCTTAAAATTTTTTTTCAGGTGGCCAAGAGATAATCATATTCCCTCTTAAATCATGTATCAGTGAGGTTGCTGATGTCTTATTTAATCCTAAGGAACTTTAGGAGATTTCCTTCTCCAGCCTCTGATTAAAGCAAGGTGAACTGCTGCTTAGAATGTTGGGATTTGGGTGTCTCCCAGCAATGGAACTGTGCTTAAAACAAATTTGCTGCAGTTTTGGTTCTTGTCCTTTCACTGGGCACAATTGAGAAGAGCTGGGTTTTTTCCTGCATGCCCCCTTTCCAAATTGAATATTTTTATACTCTGATAAGATTGCCCTTGAACATTCCATTTTTCTGGCTGCAAAGACCCATCTCCATCTCTTTCATCCTATTCTTGTATGGGAGATACTCTAGACTTTAATAATCTTTGTGGCCCATTGTTGGACATACTCCAGCATGTCTATGTCTCTTCCATACTGAGCAGTCCAGAACTGGACCCAGCACACCAGATCTGGTCTCAGTAAAGCTGATGTAGATCATATCTCTTCTACTGGTTATGCTAAGGCAGATTAGGATATTGTTTGGCTTCTTTGCCACAAAGAACTATTGCTGGGTTTTAATCATTGTCCCCCACTATGCTCAGGCCTTTTTATCTATAGAACTGCATTCTGGCATTCTAGTCAGGAAATCTCTACCCCACTCATGCTTGGAATTCATCTCCTTTGATAAATTTTGGATGATGCTGGTCAAAGTTTATTGTATTGCCACCAGTGCATGAATTTTGAGTCTTGTTCTTGTTTTTGAGATATTATTTTTGATGTAATTTGTTTTAAATTTTGAAGTTTTGGGTTTCATATCCCTTCTTCTGAAATGGCCTAAGATTCAAATGGATATTGCTGTGCATCAGCTGTGCCATGTCATGTGTTCTGATCATGTGTGGTTGCTTTTCCTGTTGGGTGCATGAGAAAAAGTTCAGGTAGATGTAGATGGAAAAGCATTAAGCTAAAATTTGCTACTTTATTTTTGCAGGACTTGATATAGCAGTTTTTGCAGCTTAGTTGATGCATACAGGCTTGCTACCTGCCTATCACTGAACTGTATGTGAGCTTGCAAAGAGATGAAATAGAAATAGAAAATGGAGTGCTTATGAAATTTATGTTGATTAAATGCAAAGCCAATGTTTATTTGTATGGAAGATTTCCTTTTCAAAAGCAGTTTTCTCTCTTCATAATGGTAACAGTTCAGCACAAAATAATGTACAGAGATATAGTACAGTGTCCTGATTTGGGCCCAAAATTACTAAAGGACCCTCCCCAGTGACAGATGGCCCCCCCTCCTCTCTCTGAAGAGAGGAGAGGAAGGAATGAGGAGATAAGGGTCTGAGGAGAGCAGGGCCCAGGAGGGAAGGGAGGGGCTGACCCTTCGATCCCTCAGCTTTTATACTGAGCATGGGGCAGATGGGATGGAATACTCCCATTGGTCAATTCTGGGTCACCTGCCCTGTTCGCTCCTCCCTGCTGGTGGGACTTCTCTATGTTTTTCTGTTTCCAGCCCCTCCCCGGTGGGGTGGCTGACAAACATTCTGACCTAGGCAGAAGAGGCCTAGCTGAAAAGTGAAGTTGCAAACTAGAAAATTTACCTTATTTTTCCTCAAACCAGGACATACAGTGATGTATTTTTTTAGTATTTATTTTACAGAACCACCCCAGTGCTGGCTCACTTCTTACTTCAGCCAAGTTGTTTTGTTTTCATGTGTTTGCTGGAACACAGACTTTACAAATGTATATCGTCAGGCAATTATTTCAATAAGAAGTTTGATATTTAATAAAGTACATATTTTTTTCATTCAAGTGACTGAGACAGAAAATCCTTTGATTATTAGACTGCTGTTACAGAAAGGATTTTTTTTCTTTTTTTTTTTTTCCCCCACAAATCTGTATTCCTAGAGCAAGCATCGTGGATCACTTTTTCTTAATAAGAACTTTCATTTGTCCCAGAACAGTGATACAAACATCTATTTTCCAGGATATTTCAAATAATAGAATTTTAAATAATAGAATAGTCATGTTTTATCAGACTTTCTTCTTAAGGTAGTGAGTGAGCTGAAAAGATCAAGTTGATGCCTCCGTGCTGCAAACAGTCAGTCTTTATGAGCAGGTAGTTCATCATGTGCTTATGGCTGAATCTTCCTTCTCCAGCCCTTGTTAGTTGTGTTCGCAGTCTGTAGAAGTGATTCTGACATTCTTCTCCTCTTGGATCATGCTCTCTGAGGCTCACTGGCAGAGTTGATTTTTTTATTGTTCATACACAGAACATTCAGCACAGCATTTCTATTGATGGACAGAATCTTTTCCCTTGCCTGTCTTTATGTATTGGCAGTAAAATCACAACAGGATTTGAGGGGATATTTGTTTTTATTTGGCCTGTCAGAGGTTGACTGTTCTTGCTATGAGTTTTTGGCCCATTCAGATTGACAGCATCCCCTCTGTAGAGGTGAAAATCAAGATTCCTGAAATGCAGCTTTTATCCTATATTTTTCTATTAGCAGAATGCAAGTGTGCTCCTTTCTTTCTGGTTATTGATGTTACTGTAATTTCTGTTTTACAAAGTTGTGTTTTTCTAAACATTTTTGCTACACTCACAGTATTGCACCTTGCACCCTCCAGGACACCACTTAACTGAGCTGAGGACATCCCTTGTGCATGTGCGTTTTATTGTGCTCTTGTCTGTGCTAGGTCATGAACAAAACTAGTTCAAAAAGTAGTTGGTACTAACTAAATCATAGGTTAACGCATCTGCTGAAATAAGCAGGAACTGTGATGATGTTTTCTTTAGTTGTGAACACCTGATAGAGGGAAATTATGCGGAAGTTACAAATTCACAGCTGGTGGCTAAGCTACAAGGATATCAGAAAAATTATTGACACATCCTTTGCTTAGCACTCAAATTGAGCAACAAGCTTGTCAGTGTCACCCTCATACTAACGATACCTGATCATGAGTATGACTTCAGTTGCATTTCTTTTCTGATCTATTCTTCTGTTCCCAACCTGTACAGAAGGTTTAAAGTTTTCGCAAGTCTTCATGTGACTGCTCTGGAAAACCTGAATATGCTGTACAAGCGTGGGCACTGAAGAACAGGGAAGTGGAAGGGAAGAAAGATCGGGGCAATTTTATATGAAGTGGATGTGAAAATTGCTTTAGTAACTGCAGTGTGTATGTGTATATTAAGCTTTATGCCTTTGCATTTAAATTAATGTAAACACAGGATTTCCAATGCAATTCCTTAATGAAGTTGGATTTTGAAACAGATTCAAAGAATTGTGGCACCTCACAGACTGTGGGGCTGTAAGGCTAATTTACATGTGACTGTTTTGTGCTGTTTCTTTAGGTAATACAAATAAGCAATTATCAAAGTTTGACCTCTCTGTATGGCTGTGTCATGGCGTGTTTGGTTTGAGTTATCCTTCTTTATGCCTGACTAAGGATAATTTTTGACAGTGAAGGGATTTGACTCAGTCCAAGATATCTAGTTTTATGTTACTGCTTTGCCATACATTTCCTGTGTTAATTTGTAAATTCACTTGAGGCTGTACTTAGCATCCATTTGGTCAGAAGAACAAGGAGCTGGTTCCTAAGAACAATATAGCATGCTTGTCGCACAAGGAAGTGATTAGAAAAACCATTAAGACTAATGAGATGCCATGGCACTTAATTAAAGATAATGACAGGCTATAAATAGAATTGGTATCTTTAAATACAGTGAGACTGTAATATTGTTTCAACTACAGGTACAGAGAGGCTATTCACAAGTGGGATGAAGCACTTCAGTTAACTCCAGAGGATGCTACGCTTTATGAGATGAAATCACAGGTAAAACATACCAATTGTTTATCAGTTTAGAAATTATTAAAGCAGAAACTGTGCTTGTGAACAGACAAAGTACTCTGTGTAATTATTGTGCACGTAAGATACAGTACATTTTAGGTTTTTAATTTTTCCTGGCACAACAGGATCTTTCAAGAGAGATTAAAATAAAGGCAAAAATAATTTTTAGGAAGGCAGCTACTCAAAATATAGGTGAAAGTGACATTGTTTGAAGTCTGGAGAAAGAAAATGAAAACAAAATCATACTTCCGTGAATGTGTTGCATGCATTTTTTACTCTGTTGTTTAGTTTTAAAGTATTTGTTGTTATTGTAATTATTTTTTGTATAAAAAATAACACACCTTTGCCACCCCCCAAAAAAACCCTCCACGAAACTTAACACTAAACAACCTCTCCAAAAAAAACCAACAAGACCCAAGAAGCAAAACTGGCTTTTTACAAATGTGTGTCAGTAGCTCCTTTTTTTCCCCTAGATACTATCACATCTCCTCATGTTGGCTGTGAGGTGAAGTAAGATTGAATCTGCAAAATCTCAATAAGGAATGCTGAAGGTGCCTTTTTTGTTTTACACAGCTGCAGAAGGCGTAGATCTTAGTTGACCTGGCACTTTGTTTGAGAAATATATTACGACTATAGAAGTTTTTTCTCCCTGAATTAATTTTGGAGAATTGTGTTATTGTGTGCATAGAAGGTATCCAGACATACCAGGGAAATATTTTTCAGGACTGTGTCAATATTTATTAGATTTAAATGATGTAATAGGAAGAAACTTCTCATTCTGATCAGGTTGGATTGGGCTTTGAGCAGCCTGGTCTAGTGGGAGGTGTCCTTGCCCAGGGCAAGGTGTTGGAACCAGATAGTCTTTAAGATCCCTTCAACTTAAACCATTCTGTGATTCTGTGATCTTTTTAGCCTCTTATACTGACAGCTTCCAACAGTGGATGACTGGGAAAGAGTTATACAGATGGTACAAGCATGCAGTGGTACTTCCCATTTCCAGCCCCCCACAAGCTTCAACTCGGTGTTTATAAGTGCTTGAAAGATTTTTTTTTTTTCAGTAAATTTGACTTATTGCTTTCTGCTGCTGTGTAAATTTCTAGTGTCTGCTAGCTTAGTGCCAAGAAGCTCCAAATCTTAACTAATGCACTCTTGGAAGAGACATAATAATTCTCTAATTATCATTTTTCCAGGTACCTGTAAATGTTTATAATTTCTGTAGCTATTTATTTGTACATTTAATGTTTCATTCCATTAATAAAGAAATTCTATTAAGATGCAAAAATGGTCTCAGTCCAATAATTTTTTATTTACTGTAGTATAGAGATTTAAATGCGTTTGTAGTAGGACGGAACATCTAGCATAATTTTTTCTAGATTGGAAAGAAATTGTGTGCTGTGTTGCTGGCTCCGCAGCATGGTGTTTTGGAAGTAGCTTTTCTTTTACAATTAGAATTACTTCTGTTTGACTTAAGAGAAACTCACTGAAACAGGCAGCTATGCTAAGTGGGACAGCTTAATGAATAGTGTAACAACTCTTTACTAAGGTCTTACATGAATGCAAGAATGAAGCTACCTCTCCAAAAGTACTCTAACTGAAATTATCCTAAAACTAATTATTTCCACTGTGGAAATAATAGGAGAGCAGGGTTAGCATGTCAGGATGCAAACTATGATGCTGAGACTTTAGTAAGTCGATGCTTAGTAAAACATCTTTCAATTGCTTCAGTTCCTCATACTGAGGAGTGGTTTCTAGTTTGGCACCCCAGAAAGGCCTTGTGTTTGAATTAGATGTCAAAGGTGAATTTGAGGAATGAGCACTGGACTTTCTTGTTCATCTGAACTTGAGAAATCAGCTGTGTGACACTGTTGTGTCTTGAAAAATGTCTTTTCCTATCTGATGAAACCATTGGAAGGTAATGAAAGCTGAAAGGAGAGAAACCCAGGCCTTTGCTTCCACCATACTTTTACTTCCTGTCCAGAGCTGGAGAGCAGTTGTACTGTTTCTCCTTGGTTTGACATTGTGATATTGCATAACACTTTTGTTACCCTGTGAATGAGAACATGTGAAAGTTTTATGTACAAAACATGCATTTATAAATTATTTTTTGTATCTTTTTAATAAAACCTCCATTCTTTAAATGGGTAGCATCTCTTTAGTGCATGCAACTAATTATTACAGATGTTTTTTGCCATATGACTTATTATACTAATCAACTTGCAGTAAGAATATGTAATTTGATACTTTCTTACTTTTAAAAAAAATAATGTGAGCTGTAAAAATCCATTTCTGACAGAGTAGCAACATGTAAGTCATTCTAAAAATATTGTGGTTAGTATTTAAATGATGCTGTCTTAGATCTGACTGTATTATTCCAATCTTACATACCAGCACAAATTCTGCAGCTATTATTGTGTAGCTTATGGAGAAAATTTTGTTAGCTCTGGATTTGGACAAGCTCTAAACCAGTTCCAGCAAGGGCTGGAAGACAAGATTGAGTCTTGTGTCAGTCTGCTTGTCTTGGTACTTGAGCCACATTATTAGAGGACATGATTCATGTTAAGAATGACTTAGTGTGATATGCAGAGATTTTTTTTGGTCTATACATTGAGCTATTGGAGAGGGTCCAGAGGAGGGCCACAAAGATGGTCAAAGGGCTGGAGCAAGTGCCCTATGAAGACAGGCTGAAGGAGTTGGGGTTGTTCAGCCTGGAGAAGAGAAGGCTCAGAGGGCACCTGATAGCAACTTATCAGTACCTGAGGGGGTCCTACAGAAAGGCAGGGGAAGGAATTTTTAATATATCGGATGGGAGGACTAGAAAAAATGGATGTAAATTGGAGGGGGGTAGATTTAGACTCGACATAAGAAAGGAGTTCTTTACAGTGAGGGTGGTGAAACACTGGAACAGGTTGCCCAGAGAGGTTGTGGATGTCTCCTTTCTGGAGGTGTTCAAGACTAGGCTGGACAAGGCACTGAGCAGCCTGATCTAGTGGGAGGTGTCCCTGCCTATCTTTAAGGTCCCTTCCAACCCAAACTATTCTGTGATTCTATAATGCTATACTAAGTTTTTTTTTCATCAAAGAAAAGTATCCTCATGAAGAAATTTCTTTTAAGAATTAGCTTTGAGTGGAGTGTCTTGCACAGGGTTGAATACATATCCTCTTATATTTATGAATATATATCCTCTTAATTTACTAAGATGAGATTGGTTTTATAGCAGCTTTCCAGTTCATTAGTGCATCCTTTCTCAGCAGCAAACTTAACATTTTAAATACCCTATTGCTTAATATGCAGCTCAGATAAATATGCTAATGACACAGTGGGAATCTGTAAATATTTATGGTAAGTTCTTAAAGATTGGAATTTCAACAGATGTAGGACAAATGTCTTTCAGTATTTCTGAAGAGTGACACTTGCAAAAAGCGTCTTTCCAGGAATACATATGGGAAATGTGGAATTGCTTAACTGCTTCAAAAAACTGGAAGTTAATGAGCCTTTTTCCATTGCTCTCATCTACTCTTTGATCCATTCAAAATCATACTATAATGATGTGTGGAGAGGCTAGGGTTGCACTTAAACTACTCTTTGCATGCAAGATCTTTCAGTATGTATACATGATAATCTGTCCCCAGCCCAAACTGATCACCTATTGCAAGGGCAGTGAGTGGCAAGTATACATTTATGCAAGCAGTTCATGTCTATGATTTTGTTTAAAAATAAGCAACGCTTTAGAATAAAACCAAACAGCCTAGTGATGATTATGATATCAGGTAAGTAGCATCATAAGTATATTCAAAGTGTGAATGAAAGCTACCTGCATTACTGTAGTCATTAAGATTGAAATCCATTCAAGTTTCTTAAGCATTGATTTGATTATTTTATTGCTGCTTTGAATTACGAAGATAAGAGGATTTGGAAAATTCTTTGAATTTAGGTCTTAAGGTTTGTGTGCTGGGCCGCATAAGGCTCTTTTTTGGATGGAGATATTCAAGAATGTGTTACCTTGTGGTATCTATAGCAGACTGTTGGACATCAGGCAGTCTGCTATTGCATGCCACTCCTGAGAGTGTACTGTTGTTTCATATTGCTCATCCAGTGAAATCTCCATTTCAGAGCTCGGGTAGCATTGTCGAACACATGGTGCAGCTATAAAATTCCTAAAGTACACATTACAGTCAGGTCTGGGATTTCACCAAAGTGGTTTGTTTTTGTTTTCTCACACAGGCCAAACCCCATCCTACTCATATCATACTCATATTCAGATTATTCTGTTTCACTTTCTTGACCTCAGTGAAAAATAGTGCCAACGTCAGCCCATCCCTTTTCCTGAGATATAACCAGACTGACAGTCCCAAGTTAAGGTTACCAAAAAATCATCTACTAATTGTGGATTGGGTTTTACTAATTTGGATTGTGATGTAATAAGAAGAGTTTGCATTCAAAGTACGATGTAAACTCTAGGCAGCTATGTAGCAAAATACTTTACAGCATGGATGAATGTAAACTCCTTATGGGTACATCTATCCTGTGGTACATCTTTACAGCATGGATAAATGTAAACTACTTACGGGTAGGGAGAAGGTGTTTTCAAGTAGGTTTTTGGATGGAATTGAACCAGTTTCACTGGATGTGGAATGTGTTTATATGCAGTGATTCGGCTTCAAGCCAGTGAGCTCATCTAAGACCAGGCCTTAGTCAGATTCATAACACTTCAAAATATCATGGGTAGGACAGGGTGGGTCATTCTGTTGCCTGGGTTTTTAATACTTGGCCAGTCTCCTGATGTCAGCTGCTATTTTTAATTGAGGTGTTTAGGACACTGAATTTGTCCGATTCTTCTCATCTGTCTCAACTTTTTAAAAAAACTCAAACTAAGTCATTTTAATGAAATAGATGTTATCACATGCACTAAAACATTGAAGCGCTGAAAGTCCACCTTATAAACATTATTGTAAGACATTTTCCTTATACTAATTTTTAGACATGTGCATGAGAGTCTCGTGATGTTATTTTCTGGTTTTTTTAAGATCTTTCCTCTAACTGTTTGATTCGTTTTAAGAATTTTTTTCCTAATCATAGAATAGTTTGGGTTGGAAAGGGCCTTAAAGTTCATTTACTTCAACCACCCCCCTCCCCTGGCCATAGGCAGGGTTACCTCCCACTAGACTAGGTTGCTCACTGCCTTGTCCAGCCTGGCCTTAAACACCTCCAGAGAGGTGGAGGTCCTCAACCTCTCTGGGCAACCTGTACCAGTGTTGCACCACCCTCACCATAAAAAAATTCTTTCTTATATCAAGGCTGTATCTCTTCCAATTTACATCCAGGTAGAGTAACTGATGGTAAGGCTGCGCAAATTCAGTCTGCTATCTTGTGTTTATTTTGATGTTAAAAAAAAATGTAAGAAATGGGGTGCAATAATAGTTTTATTCTTTTATAATGATTGATGAGTATAGCCTTATAATTTTATTAATAACTGTGGAAACCCCACCTGTGCTAGAATACATGCGTATATGTCTTAATTTGTAGTTGTTTCAGTGTCCCTTAGGAAGCAGATGCCATAGTTATTAAGTGCACAGTAGTTACAAACATGATCTGGAGGAGTGTTTTAAAAGCAGCAGTCTAAATTACTACACAGAACACAAACAGATGCAGATAAAATAATTGTCTTTTAATAGTGAGATCACAATTTACTGAACAAAGCAGTAAAATTCATTAGAAATTACAAGACTTCAGAAATATGTAGGTTTTTAAAATTTGGCTTTTTTGAAGGTACTGGTAGGAAATACTGAGTGGTCAGAGTGCATAAAAATATTCTGTTGAGTCTCTACTTGGATTTGTTCCTTGATATGGTGTAAGACATTAATGGATTAATGTAAAAACTATCCGATAGATCCAGGATCAATTATCATAGAATGGTTTGGGATGGAATTGGCCTTAAAGATCATCTAGTTCGAACTCCCCTGCCACAGGCAGGGACACCTCCCACTAGACCTGACTGCTCAGTATCTCGTCCAGCCTGGCCTTAAACACCTCCAGGGAAGAGGCATCCACAGCCTCTCTGGGCAACCTGTTCCAGTGTCTCACTGCCCTCACAGTAAACTTCTTGTATCCAGCCTGAATCTCCCCTCTTCCAATGTGCATCCTTGACTCTCAGTATATGCCATCACATATCCTATTAAAAAGTCCTACCCTGTCTTTCTGTAAGACCACCTCAGGTATTGGTAAGCTAATGTCTGTTACTTAAATACTATCATCTGAACTCCTCTGATCACCTTTTCATGTGTTTTTTTTTTAAGATAATCCCAAAAATCAAGGCAGGTTCTCAAAGACTACAACCACAAAGACATGCTGTAGCTTCCACAGAAGCCCAGCTGAAGTAGGAGTGATGGTTTTGGGGAAAAAAATGGGTAGGATGTATACCTTTCCATTTTGAAGTTTGATTCAGTTCAGAAATCTGCTGATAAGAGAAGCTGCATGGAAAATGCAGCTGAAGTGAAAGCTTGGGAAAACAAATTATTGATTGCAGGCTTTGCTTACAAAGGACGAACATTGAGAACTGTTGAGGAAAAAAATGAAAAATGACAGGGCATACAGCTGTGGGAATTTTTTAAAGGCTTTAAGGTTTTTCAAAACTTTATTGCACAACCTCTTTACTGGAATTACAGAACTCATAGGACTAATCTTTAGAAAAAAAATTAGTATTAGGCCAGCAGCAATATAGATCTGAAGATTTTATTTCCCATCTTTCTTTTGTACAGGTTTACTTTCTGTAACAAAGCTATTTATTTTTTTCAGTATACTCCTATCTATGAAATGCAAGTATTTTGTGTTAATAAATATTCCAGATGATTGCATTTGAATCTTGGATACAGACTCATATTTATCTATTAACTATATTCTAGAGTGGTAAGGTTAAGTGAATGTTTTTTCACTTAGCAGTCCTAATACATTCTAAAATTATTCATCATGCTTGTGTGTCAGTTGGGATGAAAGTGGTTGCCCACACAAGTCTCACTCTGGTGGTTGATGTTCTCATCATATCATAGGAATGCAGATGTAATTTGTTTCTTAGACTGGTGTCTATCGCTCCAGCATGTGGGCGTCTGAAAACATGATCTCAGAGTGATGCAGGTCTTCAGGTAACGTGCCAATGGCATGGTGGTCTTGGAAAAATAGAGCTAGGTTTGAGCCATGTTGTATAGCATTAAGCATGATTATAGGCTTAGTTATGAAGATTAAATGCAAGGAATAGAATACTGTGGCTACAGGCTGAGCTATACCGCTGAGTAAAAGAGATTTCCACATTCAGATACCACTTGGTTTTTTTAAGTGCATGTTTTACTTTTGCAGAATACTTGCTCTCCAAATACAATAGTAATTATTTAAAGCTGTTTTCATGTTGAGTTTCCAGGATTGTTTATGTAATTGTATGCCCACTACAACTGAATTTAGTAGATTCTATTCTTCTATTAATAAGAAAAAATATAACCTGGAGCTTTTTAAAAATACTTATTTAACCTGTTAATTCTCAGTGTGTTTGTCCTTCACTGTTAGGCTTTACAGAGTAGGGGGTTTGTAGGGAGGAAGGAAGTGGGAGGGACGTCTTCAGAAGGAAATAATCTGCTTCTAATAGAGTTGCTTAAATGCTTCAGATGAATCATCCTCTATCATTCTTGTTTCTCTCTGTGGGCTATGTAATGATTCTGGGTGGCTTGCTTTGATGAGATAACTTCTAAAATTGAGAAAGCTTGGTGAGGTGAATCCATTCCTTGTTACTGAAATAATGAAGGTTGCCTGTGACAATGGACAAAACCAGAATCTGCTTTCACTTTTGCTTATTCCTCTTTCTCTTAATTATTTTTTTCTGTCATAGGTCCTGATGTCTTTGCATGAAATGTTCCCAGCAGTACATGCGGCAGAAATGGCTGTACAGAGAAACCCACGTTCCTGGGATGCCTGGCAGACTTTGGGACGTGCCCAGCTTGGATTAGGAGAGATAGCCCTGGTAGGAAATGGACAACATAAACCACATCCTCTGAACTGTGTGTAAGAGAATGAAAGTACAGAAGCACCAAGATAAGTAGCCTGCAAGCAAGCAAGGGGAAAAGTTGTTGTTTATGTCCAGTATTCACATTGTTCTTTTTCATAAATGCTTCCTGTGTGGTTTAAAACAATTTGGTAATTATATTGACATAACTGCACATGCTATATTTGGGGTATTGTACTGCTGTGGTGGAGGTCACCACAGTTTAAAGACAAAGGTGCTATGTGGTCCCAGTTGATAGTCAGGCTCAATTTTATACAAGCCTGCTATATAAATTTTTTATGCATCTTTTCTCTAGCTTCAGCTGTATGCCCCCATCTTGACTACATGATGTAATGCAAAGGTTGACTCTTTTCCCATGTCAGATCACCCATAGCCTGTGAGCAATCCATCTGTAAATAATGTAATATGTATAGGGTAAAAGTGGGAAACTTCATGAGTGAACTTTTTAATTCAGTGCTCACTGAAGTCTATTAGAGAATAAATTCAGCATCAGCTCTTAGATTAAAAATATGCTATGCTGTTACCATTTTATTTCAAATAGAAGTGGTGTTTTTACAGGTAGTTTCATCTTTGATTTAGATTGCTTTTGCAAAGTTACCATGTTTGGACTGAACATTTTCAAGAATGTAAAACACAGTTTTTTTGGGGGAAGAGTAACATCTACCAAAGCACTTTCATTTAAAAATGTAGTAAGGAGCAGAACTAAAATAAAATAAAAAACCCCAAAAAACATCAAAACCCAAACTCAAATTATCAGAATAAAGTAAGACAAAACTTGTCTGTTGCAGATGTGTAGTGTGCTGCCTTACGTTGTTGCAGGAGCATAATTTGTGATGATTAATCCATACATAGCTACATCACATCATGTGATAGGTAATGTTCCATTGCTTTTGTGGTGTAGAAGGTAAGAGTAGATGGTCTGGTCTGGGTGCTCTTTAATGTTAATTTTGGTTTAATTCTGAAGAGGACTTCAGGTGCTTTCTTGGAGTGCATTGTCAAGCTTAATCAGAAAGGAATCTAGTTTATGTAATCTAAGATTATTTCATGAAAACTAAAGCATTTGAAGTGGAAACAGTCAGTGATTTGCATCAGAGCACATTATTCATCTGAAACAAAAATACTACCATATGTGCTCCCATAGTTCTTACACTGACCTTGCAATCTGTGAAGAGAGAGGGGGGGAGGAGGAGTTATCATCAGGTACTTTGCTCTCTGATTTTTTTTGGTGTGTTTTTATGTAGGGAGTCCAGGAGTGGGGAAGCTCCTGTTGGTATCTCTGGTGCTTTATTACTTTTATACTTTTTTCCCTTCCTTCCTTTAAGGCATATTGAACTGCTTTCTGATTATATTCTCATCTGCAGACAACGTGGGAAGTTTCATTCAAAATTCACATAATGTTCACCATTTATTTCTGAACCCAGCAATTTTTAAAGAATCTTAAAAGATTAAGACTGGAGGTATCTTATGAGGTTAAATGACTGTTGAATCAGTGGAGGCTGATTTGATCAGGTGATCTAAGTTGTAATTATGTTTTTCTCATTACTCTTTCACTACTGTTATTTTCTAATTTTTTTATGGCATTGTGTTTTTTGCAAAGAAAGCATGAATATAAGGGCTTTTTGGTCTTTGGTCATGCCTGAGATTGTGAAACCAGTACCTTTCTCAGGAGCGGCTTCTTCTGTTAGTTTGTTTTGTTTCTCCTCCACTGATGTCTGTTTTCACTATCCACATCCTGACAAGTAGACTTCTGTAAATATTTTTATTACTTCCCAATGAATAATGCAATTTTTCTCAAGAAAAAAATAATATACTGTACTTTAAGTTTCCTCTGTCAAAAGTACAGCTTTAAAACTTTGTAATTTCTACCATAAGCTGCATAATACACAAATTTATTGTAAACAAACTGATTAGGGACTGTTTGTCTAGGGATGGAGCAATAGGACAAGGGACAATGGTTTTAAGATAGAACAGGGCAGGTTTAGATTAGAAGGTAGAAAGAAGCTCTTCAGCATGAGGATGGTGAAACACCGGAACAGGTTGCCCAAATTGGTGATGGAGGCCCCATCCCTGGAGGCATCCCAGGCCAGGCTTCATGGGCAACCTGATCTAGTTCAGGATGAGTCTGCTTAATGCAGGGGGTTAGGACTAGATGATCTTTGAAGGTCCCTTCTAACTCTATGATTTCATGATTCTTTATTTCTTTCATTTGATTGTAAATGTTTGTTTTTACAAATGATACTGCTCTGGTGATGACAGCTTAAGCAGTAACAATTTTACATTAGTGTAGTTCTTTTCATGAGACGAAGTGAGCACCACACTTTCATCAAACAAACAAGCTAACTAAAACAACTTAAAATGAGTGAGTCTTGTACTTGGCAGAATTTCATACACCATCTGGACATAGACATGGGCAGCCAGCTCCAGGTGGCTCTGTCTTGGCAGGGGGTTGTCCCACATGACCTGAGAAGGTCACAACTGTCCTAAGTCATTCTATGGTTCTGTGATTTAAACTCACCCCACTGTGGGCTGGGGCCTCTGTGTCAACTGTGGAGGACTAGAGATTGCAATTATTGTTATTTTATTATTAATTCATAAAGTTGTCACAATTTTTTTTGAAGTTTAAAAATATTGTTTCAGGCTGTATTGTATAAACCATTTAGGCAGTTTTTAAACTTATTAAATTTTACCACATATTTGATTATTGTTTCTAATGTTGTTTATTGTGCATGACTATAGCTATACCAACAGGCTTAAATTAGGAGGCCTATTCCATGGAAAGTTTAAAAGCAGATAGTGTTTGTTTATGTTTTGTTTTCAATAGAAATACAGAAAAAAAGAGGGCAGGATTCAGTGTTTACTTGTAACTCATCTATGCCTATATATGTAAAGGAAGTGAACTTGTGTAAAACAGCACTGTTTTGCAAGAATTAAACTGCACTCCTCCTTCTGTTTAAAGTTCACCATGCTTCTACACTTCAGAGCTGGCTATGGACCAGTAGTGCAAAGCATTATGTCTTTTTTCCTGGAACTGAAAGACTCCTTATTACAACCGCAATAATTCTGATAGCATAATCAGCATTTCCTGATTTATATCTCTTCTCTGCTCAGTTCACATCATACAGAGTTTGTATGTTAATCTTCCAGCAGAAGGATAAATTGACAGTTGCTGTCAATGCAGATGAAATGGTGTGATTTTTCAAATTAATCTTTGAGCTGTAAGTATAGACTACAATTGAATATTGTGGTGCAGTTGACACAGCAGAGGGAAGGGATGCCCTCTAGAGGGATCTCGACATGCTTGAGACGTGGGCCCATGCCAGCGGCATTAAGTTCAGGCCAAGTGCACAGTCCTGCACCTGGGCTGGGGCACCCCCAAGCACAGATACAAACAAGGTGGAGAGTGGCTTCAGTACAGTCCAACATGAGCTGCCAGTGTCGCTTGCAGCCTGGAATGCCAAGCAAATGCTGGGCTGCATCAAGAGAAGTGTGACCAGCAGGTCCAGAGAGGTGATTTTGCGCATAAACTAAGCTCTGGTGAGGTTCTACGTAAATTATTGTGTCCAGTTCTGGAGTCCTCAATATAAGAAGGACACTAAGCTGTTGGAGCAGGTCTTGAGGAGGGCCATGAAGATGATCAGAGGGTTAGAGCAACTCTCTTCTGAGGACAAGCTGAAGGAATTGGGGTTGTTCAGCCTGGAGAAGAGAAGGCACAGGGGGGACCTTGTAGTAGCTTATCAATATCTGAAGAGGGCCTACAGAAAGGCAGGAGTAGAACTTTTTAATAGGATATGTGATGGCAAGACTAGGAATAATGGATGTAAATTGGAAGAAGGGAGATTGAGCCTCAATATAAGAAAGAAATTTTTTATAGTGAGGGTGGTGAAACACTGGTATAGGTTGCCCAGAGAGGTTGAGGACCTCCACCTCTCTGGAGGTGTTTGAGGCCAGGCTAAACAAGGCAGTGAGCAGCCTGGTCTGGTGCGAGGTGACCCTGCCTAAGGCAGGTGTGATGGAAGTAAATCTTTAGGGGTCCTTCCAATCCAAACTATTCTATGATTAGGAAAAAAATCTTAAAACTAATCAAACAGTTAGAAAAAAGATCAGAAAATAACATCACGAGACTCTTATGCATACACATCTAAAAATTGGTATAAGGAAAGTGTCTTACAGTGATGTTCATAAGGTGGACTTTCAGAGCTTCAATATTTTAGTGCATGTGATAAATTAACAGCTGTTATTAAAATTACTTAGTTAAATAGAGTTAGTTTTTTTAAAAAGTTGAGACAGATGAGAGGAATTGGGCTAATTCAGTGGCCTAAAATCTTCAATTAAACAGCAGCATAATCCCTTCTCTGGAAACTGGACAAGGCACTGAGAAACCTCGTCTAGTGGGAAGGGACCCTGCCTATGGAAGGGGGGTGGAACTAAATTATCTTTAAGGTCCCTTCCAACCCAAACTATTCTATGATTCTCTGAATATGGGATTTGATAGTTATTCATGTATCTTTAAATTCTTCATACACAAGTGGTGAAGAGTCTTCCAAAATATTACCCCAATCCATGTCATCATTGTGTTCCCACCCTGCAGGAAGGCTTCTGCACATTCTCACACAAGAGTTTGGTCACTCAGGTGGCCACTTCTGTGACTGACCCTACAGTCATAAATATGATTTACATGCATGCCTGTGTGCACATACAGCTCTGAGTAGGCAAGGTCAGTCTTGACAATTTCACTGTTAATATAGCTATAAATACAATACAGTTGTAATTCTTGGCTTGCCTTTTCCCAGTATTGTACAAATCTATTTTTATTTCTAAATATTACATCATCTGGATTAGATCATTCCCTTTTTTTTGATAAATAGCTGTGGAATTGCTGTAGTATTAGGTCTGTTTGTGAAATGCCTACATGTTAATTTAAAAGCAGCAATAAGTTTTTAATCCCTCATTCTCTATTTTATTTCTAGGCTATCCGAAGTTTCCAGGTGTCCTTACACATCTTTCCAATGAACCCAGAAGTATGGAAGGAGGACCTTTCCTGGGCAAGAAAACTACATGAACAGCAGAAGGCAACAAAGATTGAGTCAGTGCAAGCAGTGGTAAATCAAAAAGACCTTGCACAGGAATCAATTCCAGACTATGACTTTGAAAGTGATGAGATTGTGGCAGTCTGTGCTGCCATCGCAGAGAAGGAGAAGGCTCTTGCAGCAGCCAAAACAGTAGTGATAGTGTCTGCTTCAGGCACAGTAGAGACTGTCACTGAGACTGAGAATTGTCCTACAAGTCCTGATGAAACCCTTTTCATCAGAGCCCGATAGGGCAGTCTTATGGGTTACCACACTGTTTCAAGAACTACTGTTGTTTATTGTGCTGAGCTTGCTTTGGTTTTGTTTTTCAGGCAGTGGGAGAAAGCTAAAGAATTGAACCCCGTTTTTCTTTTGTGAGTTGAGTAACCAGTGATCAGTTATTATTCTATCCGCATTGTTGGAGAAGAAGGCCAAGAGTAGATTAAAAAATCTCATGAAGAAATGCAATGTTATAATGCGTTTCATAATCTTACAAGTTGATGTCTTCAGTTTCCCAGTAATGAGCTTTTAAAAAAAGCTCTGTAAAAATATTTTAGAAAAAAATCTATTGCAGTCCTTATTCATTAGCATTATTAACCTTCCAGTTAAAGTATGAATTGTTCTCTCTTATCAGAAGTCGTTTTTACCAAGATTACTTTTTCTGTGAGGAATTTTCCTGTGGAGCAGTGGTGAATTGTTATGTTGCTTATGTCTGTATGGTATATCTGGCATATGAATTTAATTGAATGAAATCGGTAGAAACTTGTATGTTGCTTTCACAAGAGACCTGTTTAAATTTTGTCTGATTAGATAAAGGAAATGCTATACCAAACACCTCTGAATGTTTAGTTATTGCTAAGTGTTTCACCAGAGGAAAGAATATTCACCTGACCTGTCCTTATCTTTGTGTTGTACTAAAGACATGACCAAAAGTAAAAACATGGGATTTGGAAATAGGTATGTCTGAAGTGTATTACTTCTAGCCTTTTCTTTCCTTGTGAAGCTAATCTACAGAGAAAGTCAATTTCTTTTTCCTAATTCTTATGACTTGCCATTCAAAGTATGTTCTTACTGAACCATTTTGTCAGACAGCATTGTCTCTCTTTTTGCCATTTTTGGATTTTGAATGATAGGGTAGTTATACATGTTGTACTAACCCAGAGGCATTACGTAGGAGATTTGTTTATTGTTGATCTTTCTTCATAGGAAGGTGGCTGTTGGTCCTTGCACTTGCAGTTCAGTGAAATGAAATCTTTGCTGTGCCCTGTGCTCTCTCTTCACTCTTGGCGATGTGGTAGTGATATACACCTTCTAACGGCACTGGAAAAAATCATCACATCAGGAATTCTTGGAGAATATAGGACTTGGAGCATATTATTTCTACCTGATTTTTATAACAAATTGTGTGGTTGGAAGCACTTGAATAATAGTTTTGTAAGCAAGAGAAACCTTTTGATAGCTGTCATCTTTTAATTTTCGTATCTAATTTCAACAAAATGCATTTTAAAAGGAAATAATGTTGCTCAAGAAGCATTAGTGATTCTTGTAATAGAAAGTGTATTGTAGAAAAATTATTTCTCAGATTGTACTTTTTATTGAATTTCTATATTTAAGAGGACACTTAGAGGCTTTGTAGAAATAATACCTTTCAAAAACTTAATTGCTGTGTTGTACTTACTGAATTTTCATTATTTATGAAAAATTCTTCCTGAATGCATTTTTGTATAGGTGTTAAATGTTAGATCTTTGCACAGATCTAAAGTTTCTAACATCACCTCAATGTTAAAAACAATTTTAATTACAGATAACTAAAATATATTTAAAAAAATACAGCATCTCTGTACTATATATTTTTTTTATTTGTTCTGTTCAGAAATAATGCTTAGATGCTTACTGAGTAGGCATGTGGTTGAGATATGGTTGTTTTAATTATCCCATATGAGGAATTTCTAGTTATTTTTCATAACAACTTAAATAATACAATTTATTGAGCCATAGGAAAAATTAGCATGAGCAGGATTTGAGTAGACTTCTTCAAGGACGAAAGACACTCTGGCTGGAAGAGGAGAAGTGCAAGAAGCTGTGAGGTACATTTGCATTTTGAAAAGAGCTCAGCTGTAATCCAACACATTTTTTCTGTCTTTGTGCCAGTGTGATGTATTTACTCATACAGGAAGGGCTGCCTCCCTCCTTTCAGAGCAGCATCAGTTTCCACTGAAATGATTCACAGAATTCCCATTGGCTTCAGCCCTGCTAGGCCAGGCTAACCGAGGGGTGTGCGCCATATCATCAGGCAGAGTAGCCATCCAGGTGCTGGTGAGGGATGATGGTTTCTATCCCTTCTACACCACTGATTAGAGTATGTTGTCAATCCTAGGTACTGTTGGGACAGTGAAACTGTGTAGCAGATAAGTTCTTGTGATACTTAAACCTGGAAGAAGTTAAAAAATTGATGGTTTCAGCATGGAGGGTTTTTTTGTACAGCATGCCATGTTTTGCACGTATGGGGTTTTTTTTTTGATCTGTTTTGAACACAAGATTGACTTCTCTGCTGCTTAGTGATGCATGTTAATTCTTTTCTTTATAAGAACAGTAGGAGTTGCCATTGACCATTTTATGTACAATGTTACTCCTTTAATTGGTTGGCTTCTGCCTCTGGTGAACATGATAATGTGTTTTGGTAAAAAAAAAAAAAAAAGACATATCAAGAAAAATGTTTTAATTAAAGGTAGTGCTTAGGGCTTTCAACCTTCAGAGATATCCAAAAGAGAGACCCTTTGTTGTCAAAAATAGACTGTATGTGAAGCACACTCACATTTGACAGCTGGAATTTACTTTTGTTCGTCATGACTAGTGGTAGTGCTGTAGCTTGTGTGTGTTTGCCTTCCATATGAACCATATATTAATTTGCTGAAGTGCTGGAATGTCATTAAAGAGGAAATCTTGACAACAACTGTAGGTTAGGTGGATTAATATTGCTTGATTTAAAATCTACAATTAATCATTTAAATACTGTTTTCTACTTTGATTCCCTTTATTTCCAATGGAAAGAAATACACAGCCTTAGAGAGCCATTCATGTAACATGTGTTAGATAATTATCTTAGTATGAGTAGAATGAGCCTCCCAGGGTGCCTAATTATTTCCATTGACTACAAAGGAACTTGAAGGTGACTGACTGGCAGTTAACTTCAAATGCTGAAACAGAGCAGATGAATTCTTTGCTTACAAATGAAGGTAAGTATCTTTAAAAAACTAAACATAGATTATATGGAGAGAGAATAAATCCTTTCTGACAGTACTAGAAGGTAAAAAGCTTTGAATCAGTTAACATAATAGACACTGTAATTTGTAATTCTGCAAAAGATTGGATTTTAAAAGTGGTTGCGAATGGAAAAAAAGGCAAATGTCATGGTTTACTATCCTAGTTTCTGAAAGTCATCTTTACATATCTGTTGGAGTTGTGGATCATGATGAACCAAGCTAACACTAAAAATTTACCTGGCCAAGGTAAGTGCTCGAGAGCAAGAAGGCAAAAACTAATGTTGACAGAAAGGGCTACTGTAGAAGAGTGAGGAGCTTATGAGCATGGGTGATTGCTGAATCCTGAGAGATGGTCTGGTGTGGTTTTCTGCTGCAACTCCAGGAACTCTTAATAATTAATTGTTGAGGATAAATGCTGGAAGGGAAAGATCAGAGGAGGAGACTGTTGACTGGGTTTATAAAGCAGGTGATTTAAACTTCACCTAGTTTCCAGACCTGGTAAGGCTGACAGATCTACAAAACCTGCACTCACGTGGAATGAGAGCTTGGTATTGAAACCTTTGGAGCAAAGCAGATGTCTCCTGTAGATGCCCTAAGAACAGAAGGTGGCAGTGGCTCAGCTGAAGAGCTTAGTATGCTGTGGCCTTGCCACTCTGTCCTGCTCCTTGCTTTGCCAAGGGACCAGCTGGAATTCCTTCACAAGATTAGCAGGAGTTGAGCAGCATTATTCCTCGTGGCTCATCCTGTAGTGTTAGGAGATAGAAAAAGATGTGATTGAAGCTCTGAGCAATTTGATGTCACTGCTTACTGCAGAGGTGTTGGACTAGGTGGCCTTTGAAGATCTTTTCCAACTCAATGCATTCTGTGATTCTAAGTATCCCTGCCTAGAAGTGGGAAGGTCTGGTGGTATGCAGTAGCTCTAACAGTGAATTTTTCCAAAGTATAATGATGTAATGGTTTAGGTTTTTCCCACGAAAGGGAGGACTGGGGATCCACTTAGGAAGGACTAAGGAGAATGGGACACAGGTGTGAGACAGGCTGTATGGATCTCCAAACACTGTCAGTGGAAGGGAACATTAGGCACGAAGAGGGAAGCTTTTTGGACCTACAAAAACTGCCCATGATACCTAGCAGGAATATAACCTTCTAATCAATCTCTAAAATCTTGTTTTATGAAACTTGCAGTGCTCAGGAAGGCCAAGGAAGCCAATCCGGTGATGAGCTTGCATTCAGCATGGAGGAGGATTCTGAGCTGAACAAGTGAGACATAGTAATAGTCTGACACCATAAACAAAGGCACACTTGCCCAGTCCTTTTATCCAGGCTCCTGAATGCCCATCTGTGTTTGCAGCAAAGCAATAGAGGTGCTCGCATGTGTACACCTGTGGCAGGCAGTTCCCAGCCTGTGAGCTGGTTGGGAATCCTCGTGTTCACCACTGAGGAAGCTAGTGGTGCTGATATATGTATGCTGCGAGTCCAAGCCACACCCACCAGACATGCTGTGGGCAGGAGGAGCACCACATGCTTATAGTATGGGATTGCTAAGCTACTTAAGATGGTCTGTTCTGGCCTAAAACTCTTGCAGACCACATGTATTTCTCAGTATTTATGACAAACAATAAAATGACAAAACCAAAAATAATAGGCTCTTGCTTATTTAAATTTTACTGTACACTATAAAAAGCTGCTGCAATCAGCAGAATTGTGCCCAGCATTGGCACAGGTGGCTTACCTGCAGGTGACAGTCCCACCTTCCTGCCCAACCAGCTATGGCTAATTTCCTGTCTTGAGAAGTACTGTGAATATATTATGTTTGTTGGTCACTAACAAGCAAAGAACTGTAGTTAAGTGGTTTAATTGCGATGAATTTAGGCAGATCTTTATCTGCAGCTGCAGCAGGAGCTCGAGTAATACTGCTTTCCAGCTTTACTGGTGGAAAAGCAACTATTGCTGCAAAACTGTTAAAGGACAATAATGGAGTAGACTTGGGGTTTGAGTGTAATTTTTTATTTTGCATGAAAAAATTTCATGGTTCTGTGTTGGTGCTTCTGGGGATGTTTGTGAAATGTGGCTGCCTTTTGCCAATTGGTAATTCGGTGTTTTGAAAACTTAGAGAACAATGTATGTGTTGACAGCAGCTGAGCACAAAGGAAAGAGGTCCAAGGTAGGAGGGCGGCTTGTTCAGGTAAGGTGCTGGCACTAAACAGCAAACTCATACAAACTTCTAAGGTCAAGCAGGACATTTCCATTTAATCATGATCTCCAAAATTACTTTAGTCGGTACAACTGCTTAAACATAACAACATAAGGCTTGAGATTACATTAAAGCATTTCACATGAAAACACTCTTAAGCAGCATTACATGCTTAGCATTTGACAAAACATCCTCCAAATACTTGTACAGAATTACTTGGATAAACAGCCTTTCTGGAACAAGATCTAACCCCTACAACACAAAACACAAAACTCGTTTTTTGTCAGTGGTTTTAGTGATGTATTTACCATTAAAACTCTAGGAACAAATGATTATCAAGGGCTGCAAGACCAGGATATGTTTCTATATAACCTATATTTTAAATGAAGATTCTGGTTCCATGGTTTTGTATATTTATTTGATGGACTATCAGATTACACAGTCATAGAATTCTATTTACTATTTAAAGTAAAATGATAAATGTTATGAAAAAATATCATTATTACATCAGTGATGCTTTAACTAAAGTGAATATTAAGACTATTAACCAGGGGCTGAAAGTTTTAGGCCCTGATATTGAAAGCTCTTCTATATATCCTTATCTCTTGATGTAAGGAATCTGCTTGGCAGCAGAGGGACCTCTGATGGCGATGATAAGCATGTGTCTAAGTGTGCAGGATGTGGGCCAAAGTACTTGGAGAGGTGCAGATGCATTACACAGAGAAACATTCTCAGCACATAAATAAACCCTGGCTTTTTAGTATGTACATATATTGAAAGGGATATTCTTAACAGAAAAGTGGTGTTTTCTTACTCTATCTAAATTGCGCAGATATTCCCATTTCACTCAGAAAGTGCTTGTGTAGTCTCAGCTAGAGAATTACCTCATCAGCTGTGAATCTAGTTAGGATAACAAATCTAAACCATGAATGTCTTATCAGCAGGAAATACTGGTGAGAGAGAAAGCTGGCAATCTTTTCTATGTACCTGTATGAATAAAAAACCTTCTCATAGAGAAGAATAGTCTTTAAATGTTTTCAATCCCAATATATATACAATGGTAAAAATTCACATTGTCATGCTTTAGTGAGACACTTTAAAATCCTGCCCCAGGCAACCCTCAAAGTAGCTGTTTCCAGTTCCTAGCAGCTGCCTGACATTCTGCTCTAGTACCAGAAGCTTAAACTCTTGATAGCTGAGCAACCATGGGGAGAGTTTACACAGTTCTACCACATTTGGGAAAGTGAAAGAAAGGAAGAGAAAAAAAAGTGATGGGTCTCTCTATTTTCAGAGGCACAGCAGCTCTCCTGTGTCCCAAACCAGACAAAGCAGTTAATGTTTCCAGTCCCATTGGACCTGCCAAATACCATTTCTGATGGCAAGTCTAAATCTGTTCCATACAGTGCTCAGTAGTCTAAAAGAAAGGTGCCCATCATGTGGCAAGAGAAAAATAGCCCTTTGGAGCACAGCTGAACCTCTCTCCCCTTGAACAGGCCAAACCTATCTATTGCACCAGTTTTTTTTCCAATATAGTAGGAAGTATCCCCAGGGTTGATGCCTTTCATGGCTATCTATATACACTTTTCTGATAAATTCAGTGTCTCTGTGGGAAAGGTGACCTGCAGAGGGCTACCCTTGGATGCGGAGCTGGCTCCACCACCAGACCCGATTTCATTCACCAAGAAGATACTCTCAGAGTCTTGCCCCTGTGACGAGTCCGAAGCCTCCGAGCTCCGCAGTGTCCTTACTGACGTGGTTTCGGACTGAGCCAGGCTGGCTCCGGCGCCTGGAAGCAGCATGTGCCCCCCGGCACTGCTTTCGCTGAGCTCCGGTGGGTAAAGCAGTGTTTGTGAAGTGCTGCTGATCTCCCTCAGCTCGCGGGAGATGAAGGAGGGTGACTGACTTGACATGGCGGAGGAGGTCCTGCGGCCATCCACGCAGTTGAAATTGGTCCCCGAGTGCTGCCTCCGAGCCCCTCCGATGCGGCAGAAAAGGCATTTAATCTTCTCAATGGCTTTGCTCAGCACAGTCTTGCGGAGCAGGATGTAGATCCATGGGTCCAAGATAGGGTTCACTGAGGCAATGCGGATGGCTTGCAGGTCAGGGTTTTGCCCTACATCCTTCACTGATTCTGGCTGATACAGCTGGTTCACGAAGACACGGACCTGCCCAAGGAGATTGGGGAAGAGAAAGACACAATTATACAATTTCATCAGGAAATCAAAGTTTGCATTTTAAAGTAGAAGTCTTGATTTGCTTCTGCAAGCTACAAGAGAAAAGACTGGCAAAGACAGACATCTTGGATTAGCAGCTGTGAGTTTACTTTTGGGAACAGCAAAAACCCCACCAGTTATCCTGTAAATTTGACTTCTTTGCCATAGGTGGAAAAGGACTGGCTCTTCTTCCTTCTGCTCATGATTAATCCTTGAACTCCCAAATTTTGTCAGGTATTTTAAAAAAATTCCTCTTTCCTGATAGAACCCAGAAGCAAAGATGTAGATCTAAATCCTGCTTCCTCAGTATAAACTCAAAGTCTTTGCCTGCAAAGAAAAAATCTGCAATGAGATGGTCAATCAGCTCTTCTAGCAAAGATCCAGTAATAGTGTATTTCAGAAGCAAAGTGACCATAATTCAAGTATCCTGGATTCCAGAAACAAGTCCAGAGCTGTTGATTCCCAAAGTTAGAAATGCATTGTGTTGGCACCTGGTCTTATTGGAACTGTTTACATAGCCTCAACTGTTTGCTTTCTGCAATATATTGCTGAAGCTCAAGTAGCATTTCTTCATTTCTGCAGGTCCTATGCAGTGTTCAGTTACAGGAAGGCCTAAGAAAACCACTGAACTGATAATGAAAGATGTGGTGTACTTCAGATTCCTTCAGGTAAGTAAAAATAAATCCCTTAATTACTCTATCTGATACAGTAAAATAGAGCAGCCAAATTATGAGGTTTTGGTTTTGTTTTTTTTTTAGATCTCATCCTTGAGTCCTGAAATTAATCAAGTCTTGCCTAGCTAGGAGCCTATATGAAGAGATTGACAAGCCATTAAATAAACAAGCCAAATTAGAACAGACCTCTTCAGTTATTTTTATTAAAAGTCCTCCATATGAAGAGAAATCTGGTGAAAACATTCAGAATTCTGTAGGACAATGGTTTGTCAGAATTTAGAGACTGAGTGTGCTTCAAAGCTCTCAATGAAGTATGTTAGCCTCCTACCCAGTATTTGTCACACACGATTTCACCTATCGCTGGATGAGAGGGAATCAGTCGCCTACCTGAGGCTGGAGTTTTTAAATTGCTGCAGTTTGGCTGGAATTGATGATTCCTTGAAAATGCTTTCAATTCAAATCTACCATTGGTTAGTGTGTGGGATAGCCAGGCAGAAAGGGTGCGAAGACACCATCCCCGAGCACACCACTAGGTGGCACGGGTGTCCCACGGAGTGATGGGTGTCTCATGGATAGATGGGTGGCCCTGGGTCATGCAGTCCCTAAGGCTAGGCTGCCAGCAGCTCTGCTTTCTGTCCTGCTCAGATCTGCATCCCACGGGAGACTGGCCAGTGTGGAAACGGGCAAACGCTGGCTAACCTGGGGAGAAGATCCATGGCTCCACAAGCTTGTGCAAGTACAGCTGCCACTGGCCATGCCAGAGCTGAAGCTGAAATGCAGCAGTCAGGATTCCTGAACTGGGAAGGATGAAAAATAACCTGGCACAACACTTTCTGGCTGAAAAAAATCTGTTCTTGAAATACCTACTTGGCCACTTGTATGAAATCTTTCTTTCCCCCTCCAAGATGAAAAGAAGTCAAATGCATAAATAGACAAAGGTCAAATTTCCACAGGGGATTTAACCCATGCCATAACAATGTTTCTGTCCAAACGCTCTTTTTCTGTACCAAGATTTTCTTATGCAGTGGAATACACCCTGAAAAGTGTGCAAACACTGGTCTGTGTATCTCTGCTTTTGACCATGGGAAAGGTCTGTGCCATGAGAGCCAGGAGTCCAAAGGACAGGACTGTGAGAGTGGAGACCTTCTAGCAGCTCATACAAGTAAACGTAGTCATTGCCAGGAAGATTGAAGGTGTGACCGGGAGGGGTATTTGCTGATAAATTCACCCAGATCACAGAACCAGAGGGAACACTTTGAAAACAGCCGAGGAAGTACAGAGTACCACTTTGGAGATTGGAGACCTGAGTTTTTTTGTGGTTTTGTTTGGTTCTGTTTTTTCTTTTTTTTCTTTTTTTTTTTTTAATTTGTATATATAGTCACACATCAATGATTTAATAGTAGGATTGTTCTTTTGATAAGCAGCATATGAAACTGAGGTGCCTATTTCACCTTTCTCCATCTACCTGGCAGACTTTATGAAAAGGCAAAAATTACTTTAAGTGCTTACTGGCTGAGAAGGACAAGCACTAATTGCACAGTGCAGCCTGCTTTGTGTTATCTCTCTATGCTTCATTTCCTTTTGGCAGATATACAGCACATATAGGTTATATGGATGTATTTAATGAAAACTTTATACTGTACAAAACTCTTTCCACTTCACAGAAAGGTCCCGGGTCTTTTATTGGAATAGATGATTGAGAATGCCAAATGCATTTATCACTGCAGATCTACTGCAGGGATTACACCTTAATCACAATGAAGTAAAAGTTAACCTGGGCCGGAGTGTCAATTTTGTAATTTCTTTACACATTTCTAAAACGGCATTTACTAATGTATCATCTGGAAGAATGGCAAGACATTATCTGTTTTGGCTACAAGTCTTCTGTGGCAGGAGATACTGCTAGCACAAAGGATATTGCCTTGTGTCTTCTAAGTAAGTGCCGAGTAAGAAGAATCTTCTACCAACTTAGCTTGCATTTATGCACTTTGGAATCCTAATTAAGAAAGCAGCAAATTCACATCTCAAAAGAATGAGCTTTGTAGCTGCAGAATTTCAGCAACAGATCTTAGAAGTAGGAGCAGTTTGTTTGCAATTGTGTAAGAAGCTCATAGGTCCAAGGTATGTTGAGCTTTTTCTCAAGAGATAGGTAGGTACTTGCAGGAGCAGAGTCCTGTGTGACATTTGTTGCTGTTCCTTTTTACTAACTACAGATGCAAATCTTTATTTCTGACCCTGTGAAGCACTGTAAAGTGACTTAAATAGTTACAGTCACACTGGTTAATTGTCTTCATGGTTTCCACCTGCCCTCAAAATCTCCCCACATCCTGATAAGATGAATTTAAAAACAGTAGGGTTGCTAGTAAGCAGGAACAAGTTTTTCAGCTCTACAAGCCAATAACCTTTGCCCTTTGAGGGCTTGGTGTCTACTTCAATGCTCAAAAACCATGTCTATGACCTTGCTGTTAGCTGCGGACAGTCCCTCAAATTTAAAGAGAAAAGTCTAAACCAGTCAAGTCAAAACCAGTTAAACTCTAAGTTAGAAAATTCTGGTTATTTAGACTAATCAATCATTTGTACAGCTTGAAATATCTTAATTCATTAGAATATCTGAAAGACTGCAAAAGTGAATTACAGATCTTGCATAGTGTGTGCCTATTAACTCTTGAAAGAGTTTAGGTTCTTTTTAAGGGACTGATAAAGTCTACAGAATGTTAAAAAAAAAAAAATAAGGGAAAAATCAAGAAGGACGGGTTATCAGAACAGGAACTTGGAGTCTTGTAAGTTTCTACTCTATTTTTGAAAAAATCTCTTTTAATATAATTAAATCCCAACTTTTAACTCTACCCAATTATATTTTCTAAAGTCAGAATATATTAAAAGATGAGACAACCAGTGTGGAGTGCAGATAAGACTTGGCACGCTATTTATGTATTTTCCTTACTTCATTTTTAAAATATTGTCAGGTGCTTCTTCATGCCTTTCACATCCCTTCCTACGCACTGGGACATCAGATTATATCAAAAGTTTCCTGTCACTAATGTTGCTCATTCAACTTTCCATGGTAAATTTGATCAGCCTTCAGTTCTGTCAAGTTCATTCAGCATTAAGCACAATCCCTCATAATTTTGTTGTAGCACTTGTTATCACTACAGAATTTTGCTGAATTTATGAATAAATCATTAAGGTACCAAACAACCCTATATATAAACTGAGTGCTGGAGCATCCCATTATTAAAAAATGCTGTTCTCCCTGGCTCATCTTACTGCTCTTTACCACTTATTAAGACAAACCTTTTCTTATTATTTGCTATTTTAACACTCAAATTTTTTTAATGAAACCCTAATAAATGCAACCTGAGGAATTGCCTCTCTCTGCTGTTTTATTATCTTGTGCAAGCATTTATGTCCCTCTTTTGGAAGATACTTTCATTTATGTGACCAAAATCACTTTTGTTCAGCTGAAAACTTCAATAGGAAGTCAGCTCATGAGAAGGCACGTTCTATGGTTGCTTTGTGCAGCGGAATGGTATCACCACCTCATTAGCTCTGGGCTCAGGGACACTGCCAGGCTGTCATTTGGCAAGAGTCCCTAAAACCCCTAAAGTCAGGAAAATTTATGTCTTTATTTACCTCTGTTTGCTAGTGGCTATTTTTAGGGATTGATAGCAAAAGGGTATCATACATTCGTATTTGTACCTGGATTCTCAACCCCAGTCTGTAGGCAATCAGAGAGATTAGATGCATCATGGTACAGAAGCATGTGTATCTATAGCTTATTCCCCTCAGGAAGCAGGCAAATAATTTTTAAAAGCTATTTAACAATGAAGAAATTCAATCACACTCTACACTGCAATGATGTATATATATGCGGTTGTGCTGTGTTTTTAAAAGAAAGCTTCCCTTTTTTTTTTCCTTAGTCATCCAAGTGAAAATACAGTGTCTCACCTCATTTTAGATACAGGAAAAATTGCTGCTTTAGCAGGGAAAAGCTAACTTTTGTGAACACTCCCAAGGTAGAACTATGCCTTTTCAAATACTGAAATCAAGGTTTGGGAGAGCTACATAACTTCATTGCCTGCACTTTCACATACCTTCTGCTATATACAAATTTTTCGCTACATACCCTTTAAGTAGGCTAACCTTGTACCCCACCCAGATTCATTAATTTCAAGCGTCAAGACTCCAAGTTCCCCTTCTGGTACCCTCTCCCTCTTGATTTTCCCCTTATTTTTCTGGTCTTTTAATCTTCTCTAGAAGACTTCAAATGGATATGAAGAATTTAATTTTATATTTTACACACAGACTTGTCAGCCTTCCACCAGGAGATAAGGTTTGGCTTCCATCTGTAACTGCTGAAGTCCATCAGCTCACACCTTGTATCACACTCCCAGAACACATTCTCTGCATTTACCAGACCCTCTTTTTGAAAACAAAGTATTATTCTCCTGTGAAACTGCTGTCACACTCCTGGATTAATCAAATTTAAATACTATTGAAACCCACAGGATTGGTGGGGCTCTGGCCACTTGTGACCTGATGCCTCCTGGTGCAAGTCGGCTGTGGTTTCTGTAGTCAGATTGCATGGCAGGTTGTGCATAGTTCCTCCATCTGAGGTGTGTACAGCTCCTGGAGACACTCTCTCATCACATACCATAAAGATGTGGCACTGTGCTTGGTCATGCCACAGAACACCACAAAGTGACACCACTGAAGGACAGGAGAGGTCCTTCAGTGACAGCTATGACACTGGTGCTCCAGCCACAACTTCACTGGCTCCTGTTTATGTCAGTAATGTGTCAAAACTGGCCAGAGCCTTGTGATTAGAAACTCCTCTGGAGGAGATGGATGGACTCGCTGACCTCTCTGGTCCTGCTCACACATACTTCTTTCAAGGTCGTCTCCATGGTATGCAATACCTGTTTTGCATCCCCAGCTGGCCAGATGTGTTTCACATGCATTTTAGCCCTGCTACAAGAATGATCACCCCACCAGAAGCAAACTGCCTTGAAACAGCACTTTCTGTCTGACAGCCACTGCACAGCCCTGTGCCCTGTTTTGGAAGGTGGTGAAAAAGGCAAGCAAGCTATTTGTTTAATGTCTCTGAGCCAGAAGGGAAGTTAGCCAAGTTTTATTATGGTGGGTAACAAGTAGGAGCTGAGCCTCCAGCTGGTGGGTTTTTTTGTGGTTGTTTTTTTTTTGTCTGCCTTGGATATAAGGAGGAGGGTACTGAATGTTCAATTCAGTAATTGGATCAGCTGTTTCAGAAAATTTTCAAATGGCTAATTGTGGTGATGCCTGACATTTTGGTATGATCACTAGGTTTGTATAGGCTGGTTTCTTCCAACTCATTTTCAGCTGTGCATTACACTGACAGGAGTTCACCCCCATTCCCACCAGGGAGCTGCTGGAGAGATGCCTGTGTGGGATCTATCCTGGAGACCATGGGTGAATCCCTCACGAGGGAAAGCACAGCTCAGGTTTTGGGTCTGAAGCACCCTATGTACTTGCTGCTGGTGTGAAGTGATGAGAGCTCTCTCCTCCTCCTGCACGTAAAGGGCTGCTCTACCCTTCAGCAACAGCCTGCATATTTCTCAAACACAATAAACATGCAGCAATGCAGGCCAGACCCAAACCTCACTCATCACAAATTAATTTTGGAAGTGAACTTTAAAGTGCCTCTAGCTCTCAGTGAAGCTCTTGCTGCACAGACTCCAGCTGAACAGCGGAAAAGTCACTGGCAATTTTTGGCAATGTATTTTAACCAATCTAACGAGCACAGGACTTGGGATAAGCATATTTCTGTTCTTGTAAACATAAATCAACGCAGCCTCCTCTCACCATGCATGTTCCCTAACAGCTCTCAAGTCATTATACAGTCCACAGCACCAAATAAATAGGGGTCTGTCCTGCAAGTACAGACTTAGAGAAAAAGACTCATGGGTGCGGGTGATGGAAAAGAAGGATTTCACATTACTCACCACCAGAGGAATGGAGCAGATGACCACCACCAGGGAAGTGGCAATGAGCAGAATAACCATCTGGATCTCTGCTCCAGCCATCCGACGGAAGCTCCGGCGTCTGCGAAAGTCAGATAAACGGCTGGAGGTGGTGTCTGTCCCCAGGGATGTGCGCCTCATGAATTGGCGGTGCATGCGGATGAGGGCCACACACACCAGGATGTTGCAGATGACAGTGACCATGATCAGGAAGGAGCTGAAGCCGGCATACATGTAGGAATACGCTGCATGGGTGGCCTCCTTTGCTCGCCAGTCTATGAAACACCAAGTTTGAGGGTACTGCAAGGTAGATTTGCCGAGCCCCATGCTGGGAAGGGCACAGAATAGCACGTTGGAAGCATAGATGGCAAAGAGCGTAAGCCCTGCCAGCTTCTTGTCTACGTAATGGTTGTAGAAATAGGCATGGTTGATGGCCAGGTACCTTTCTATAGACATGGCACAGATAATGCTGAGGCCAGAGAGTCCAAAGAAGAGGAGAATGAAGGAGCTGTACTCACACAGTGCGGGTCCTCCTGGCCAGCGGTTCTGCAGGTAAGTGGCAATAGTGACTGGACTCACCAGGCAGGTCCCCAGCAGGTCAGTGACCGCCAGCCCACAGACCAGCGTGTAAAAGGTAGTCTCTTTCTGTTCCTTCCTGGACTTGCAAAGCACCACGATGGCAATGAGGTTGCCCACCACACCGAAGATGAACATGACAGTGGGGATAGTGGGGGGCTTGCCACCCTCCTCCCCATTGGCCGTCCCGTTGGCAGAGCCGTTCGCAGGTGGCATGATGGTGGTGGCGTCGAAGGACATGATGCTGGTGCTCCTGCCGCCGGGGAGCCAAGCAGTCAAGGCTGAAGTGGGTCCAAGAAGGTAAGGCGGTGTAAGAGAGGCGTGAAAATAAAAATTCGAATGCGGGAAAATTTAAGAAAAGGAAAGAAAGAAAAAAAAAAAAAAAGGAAAAAATAGTCAAAGTGGTGCGTCTCACGGGTGGGAAAAAAAAGTGAGAGAAAAAAAAAGGTGAGAGGAAAAAAATGGTCCCAAAAAGGGAACCGCAGCGAGGCGCCGAGCGGCAGTGGGGAAGTCGAGGCCGCCTCTCCCCGCGCAGACGGCAGCCCTGCAGGGCTAGAAGGGGATCGCGGCGGACCGGCTGGAGACCAGAGCCTGGTGGAACCTCACCGCCTGTCGCACCGGGGACGGGCAGAGCTGTGCGCGGTGAAGGAGCGACCCTGGGCAGGCAGGCGACGGCTCCAGGTGCGGCGGGAGGCGACGCGGGAAGGTACCGGAGCGCGGTGGTCGCCGCTCATCCCCCTCCTGCCCAGCCGGCGGAACGGAGCAGACCGGTGGCTGCGGAGCGCGCTGCAGGATGCCGTCTCCCCTCTCACTGCCGTTCCGCCGCGCTCCCGCCGAGTTTCGCCGCGGAGGGCGGGGGCGGCCCAGGCAGCTCCCCCCGCTCCTCCCCGCCCTCTCGCCCCATTGGGCCGCGCCGCAGAGGGCAGGTTGAGCGGGGCTGCTGGCGGGGCGAAGCGGGGCAGGTAGTGGAGGGGGTGGCTGCTGCGGGGAGGACAGTGTGGGTATGTGCGGGGGGACTGAGGGCACCGAGTGGGACGGGGACGCCTGCCTGCTTGTCCTCCTGGTCCCTTGGGCCGCTCCTGGATGTAATGGGTTGCGGAGGGGAGTGCTTCTGGGACCTTTTCATAAGGGGCAGTGCGCCATGGGGGGACGCCGTGTTCCTCTGCGGAGCTTTGGACGCGGGGACCCGCGACCCGCTGCGGATGAGGTGGTGCCTTCTGACCCGTGGAAGGAAGGCAGCCCCAGTGGTACCTCTGGGATCTCCAACTGGGAGAGGCCACAGCCGGGCTGTCTGTCACAAGGGAAAGAGGGTGCAAGGAGATGACCCCACAGTGCTCGGTGGGCCTTGCATGGGGTGAGCAGGAAAGGAAGATCTGATGTGCTGTCCGTATCTGACTTCTGTTAGAGAGGTTTTTAAACACAGGAAGGGTGTGTGTACATTCAAGAGAAGTGTTTATATATTTATTTCAAAAACTAGTTTTGTCTTGACTGTGACATGATCCCACTATGCTTGCAGAGCCTTAGGGTTACGGTTCAGTCTCCAGCTGATGGAAGTACAGCTTTCACCCCAGTGCTGGTGGAGTCTCTGATCCAGAACTGTACACAAAATTCTGTCACTGGAACAGGTGTATATGAGGATGTTGAGATTGTGGGGGAAGTCTGAGTGATCAATGATAATGAGTCAGGGATAAAGCTTCACACTGTCTTACTTAATCGGACACCTTGGTCCAGCTAGTGTAGCACCCTTTCTCTTACATTAGGTGACATCAGTTGTTACAAGGGGCAGAACCTGTGCCCTGAAGCATGACATTTGAATCCTTATGAGAAACTCTTCTCTGTCATAAAAGAAAAAAGGCATTAGCAAAGTCTGATCACTTTTCAGTGTTACTTTTCTCCCCCTATATTTCTTTTTTAAGCCTGTGAAAGTAGTGTCTGTGGATGTACTAGCAGTTGGTAAAGTCCCAATAGTATCATGATATACAGTAAAAGTATGGTCAGAACAAAATACATGAGAAACAGCAAGTGTGTACTGTGGGAAGGAGAATGAAGATATTTAACTTTCAATGCTATTTCAGCAAACATGAAGAAAAAAAAAGCAGTTTTGTATTCTTTTAGCTTTTCAGCATGTGCTGTAACTGCTTTAGAAACTATGACACAGTTTTACAGTAAAGTTGGTTTTGAAATAACACATACGGACATAATTAACAGGAATGGTGGAAATCTGGGCTGCTTTTAAATGCTTTGATAGTTATGTTTTATCAGATTAGAAAACTGTTCCTTAAGGAGCACAGAACTACATGTGGGAGAGGAGGTTGCTTTATTAGCTTTACCTAATCATCAGATTCAAATTATAAGCACTTTAAAATACTTTCAGAAGAGAGCACAGCACAAACGTTGCGTTTTATTCTCTTTTAAACTCTTTCATGGCTGTTCCAGGAAAGCTGACCTAGGTATGAAGCAGGTGCTGATGTGGTGCAGTTATATGGGCTTTCTCAGTAGTCTTTTCAGACACTGAGACTTTGGTACTCTGGTATTAAAGGTTGTAATGTGGGACTAGGTTAACACAGGCGTAGCAATCATTACTAGAATAGGAACAGAATTATCTTGCTTCCTTGAAGTGGTGCAAAGGTTTTTAATTACTAAGGGCAGAGGAAATGATTGCTGTTTCCTTTGGGGTACCTTTTTTGTCACTTTCTTTTTATCACATCTAGTCTCACGATTGGAACCTTCCGTAAAACACTGTGTGTCTTAAGAAGCCACAGTCTATAGCAGAGGGTGCTCAGGTTCTTCCTGGGTACATGTGTGTTTACATGAAGGAATGAATGCTATTTTTCATTCTTTAAGGTCTGTCTTAGAGTGGATATATCTAAATAGCTAATTAAAAATGAGAAAAAAACATTGAAAACAACAGAAGTGTAGTTTTTGAGTGCAAGGATAGTAAGATCAGTTTTGTGAAACAGAGTTAGCTCTTTAATTACAGAAATTTCTGTGACAGAAATCAGTCACAGGAATCTGGTCCAGCTTGTATGTGAGTTTGCAATACTGTGTAAAACTTTCAGAGTAATTAGGAAAATTCAGTTACTTCGGGAAGTTTCCCTGAGAACTACTGGTTCTCATATCTGGAACTTCTAGTCAAGGTGAAAAGCATCATCTTCAGTCTTCAGAGCAAAGAGACTTTAAGTGGAACTGAGAAACTGAAGAAATTCCGCTTGTAAAATGGGTAAAAATGCTGTCACTGTAGCAGTATCCCATGCTGTAGCATCAAGTAACCATCAAGGAACTTTTGTTTGTATGGAAACCACATACGTGAGAAGTCAAAATATCACAAATCAAAAATGAAAGCTGCATGTATGGAGTCATGCAAAAAAACCCAAAACCCAGTATGTTTTAAAAGTAGTAGATTAGAAAACATGATTACTGAAAATTATTAGGACAATCTTTAACTTGCCTCAGAGTAAACTTTTTATGACTTTACTGTTGTTGCAACTTTTGTAAGATTGAAACTGAAATACACGAGTCAGCTACTATAGCTTGATTAGTTGAGCCATTAGCTAAATGTACTTGTATTTCTAGCTCAGTAAAAGATTGAAAATAGTTGACCTTTTCTTCTTCCATGCTATGGCAATTTATTCAGCATGTCTCACCTGCCACGTGATAAAGCTCCTTTAGCCAGCTGGTGTTTCCAAAACCTTACCTGCATTGCTCAGGGTCAGCTGGAATATAGACAAATAAATAACACAGAAGTCTCCCTGCTCTATTAAGAATAATTTTAACATCAAGCTGCCCAGGCAGGTGTGTGGGTGGATGAATGTTCTATGCAGGTGCTTCTGTGAGCTCTGCTTCCAGAACAGCTTTGTGTTTATTTGGCAGTAAAAGTGAATATAAAATAAATTTTGGAAACTTTGGACTGCTTTTAATATGCTGCATGCATGGAAACAGCTTTGCGTGTTATATTTCCCATTAGATATCTGAACTTCTGGACATTCTTGACTTTCTCAACTGATTTTCTTTGGTGGAATAATTTGCTACAGGGAAACATTCTTGTTGCTTTTTTGCTTAATTTTTGTTTAGGTGTCATACTTTTTGACATGTAGAGTTTTTCAGGGGAAAAAAAATCATTAGATTAATATCTGTGTTGCAGATAAAATCATATAAATAAATAAAATCATCATTGATAGACAATGTAAATAGACTGAAGTGAATGTCATATAATAGTCTTTTAAAATATAATCACTAGAAAAGAAAAATATGAAATTAATAATTTGAGAAAGTATTTCAAGAGGAGTTCTGTAATCGCATTTGAATAGAAATAGTGTAGAATAGTCTATATTTTTCAAGTGTAATATTTTCCTGCTCACATATCTTCATGTAAAATCATCACAGATAGTAACACTGTTATATTTGTTTTAGGAGTTTTGGTTATTACTAGGATGACTAGTAGTATTACTAGTGCTTCTGCCACTCGATAAAACATCTCGATGAGCTGGGTGGGGGGATTTCCTTGTGTGTGGGAATACTCTGGGGAGTGAGAGTGCGCGTTGTCCTGCTCTAGGACTGTTGCCCTGCTCTAGGACTTTCCCGTAGAGCACTGCCACTGCCGGTGCGTCTGGTGCTGGCATGCCAGGCGGCTCTGCACTCCAGCAGGACACAGCCACAGTCACGTGTCCTTTATTAGTCAGTCACTCTACCGAAGTTCGGGGTTTTTTTCCCCTTTAAATGATGCTGTTAAACTTTGTAGCACAGTGTGTGACTTCTTCCTCTGTAATAACATTTGTCATTGCAGCTGTACAGAGTTCTGTTTTAGCAGTTAAAAGTCTGCATTAACAGTTAAAATATTTTCAAGGTATTTTTTATCAAACCATTTTTGAAGCAGTGTAGATTAAATTAGCTGCTCCCTCAACTGTTGGTTATATTATTTTTTTCTGATTTTTTTGTATTTGGTAGTTCTTGACTTGCCTTTTGGAGGCGCCTGTTGACACATTTTCTTACTGTAAGGCCCTTAAAATATTTTAGTCTGTTAAGGTCTTACCTGATGCATTACAAGTAGGCAGCTAAGTTAGGAAAAAATGTTATGAATTAAATTCTTCTTGGGCATAAACAGTGTCACTTTCACTGAAGCAAATTAGTATCTTTTTAGAACATGCACTGGATAGATCTTACAGGAAACTTCAGTATATGCTTTGCAAATATTAGTAATTGAAAATCACTTTCTACAGTTGTCTGTGTGTGGAGTTTCATTTTATACAACGAGGTGGAGTAATGGATGGCTGGTAGAAGAAGAAAATAGCCCAGCGTTGCACAGGAAGTAGTTATCTGGCAGTCCCTATTCAAGCCTGGCTATTCTGCAGATTTTCCATGAAAGGCCTGAAGGCTGAGTACTCTTTCCATGGATTCTGACTGTAATCCTCTGATGGTATCTGTGCGCCAGGAATTTCAACAAAGTGACAGGCTGTTTTCTGTTTCTTTTTTTCTTCTTCAGGTGTGATGAGACCTGGAAATGTGTTAAACAGCCATAGCTGTGAAAAAAAGAGCCGGAACTGTGCATTTCTGTTGGAAAGCTGAAAGTTTATCAAGTGTTAAAAACTGTGTACCAAAAGCACCTGTGACTTTTGCAGCTGGATTAGCAGTCATGAAAGTGGCTTAACTCATTATATGGTTTTGTAGCATTCCTTTCTTTGTTGTCACACTTGGCTGTGGTTTTTTTTCAACACCTCTTTGTGAAAGGAACTCGAGTTTCTCAGGAAAATATACCACCTCAGTACAAGCTGTGTTCTCTGTTTTTGTCTTGGTGAAGTACTCCAGGAAGATTGCCTGTAATTTTGCGATGAAATTTGTTTTCTTTTGTGAATGTATCTGGAGCATCTTTGGAAAGAGGGCATAGTTTTTTATAGCACTTGATGAGGCTGTATGCTACCTCTGTAGCGTGAAGGCTGGCATGGGCATGTGAATTGAGACTAGGTGTGAGTTATCATCACCTGAAAGTTTAACAGAAGTTTGTTCTTGTACCATCCTGCCCATTGTGAGGCTGGGCTTGAAAACATTTCCAGCTGTCAGGATGGATTAATAATTAGTAGTGAAATGCAATGGCTCTTTCATTGGCTAGTGGAAGAAATATCCCAGTTAATCCTGAGTCTGGGCTCTTCTGGGGAGTTGTTTTCTTTTTTATGAAGTAAAATTATTCAGAAAACCCTTTGTACTTTATGTAACTATTGTATGTAATCAAATCTTGCACAGTGTGAATCTTAACACATTAAACTTTGGATTCCGAAAGATTCCAGGATGGAAAAAAACCCAGCCAAACCAACAAACTACTGGATACTATGTGTAAATCAGCACCTTGGGTCTTACAAAAATCTACTTAAGCTCAAGAAAGAAAGCCTAATTTTGTGGGAATGATTAAAGTGTCCCCTTTGTGAAAGGGGACACTGTCTGAAGGGTGATTGGAATGAAGCCCAGCTTTAGTAAGCCTGCAGCAAATGACAAACTATATTTGCAGTCAAATGGTTTTAACAGGGTCTGCGAAAAATTTTTAAGGAAATGTTTTCCTGCCTGTAAATTCTCTGTTATTCCAGCAGAGGGTAGTTTATCCTCTAGGAAGCTAGGTGTGTTGAGGGAATGATCAGGGAAGGTAACTAAATGATTCCCATTTCCTTTTGTTTGAGATAGGGCAATAAAAATTAATTTCAACAGACCATCCTCATCAGATTAACAAATGCTGAGCATATGGTTAGGCTACCGTATGTTCTTAGGCTGGAACTTAGGCTTTGGAAAAGGCAGTCCCATTTCTACAGCTACCATTTGCCCTTTAGGACTTACTGCAGTTTACTTATGCATGAAATGCGTGTGCAATATCAGATTGATGCTTGAGAGCTGCTTTCATTTGTCAGCTAGTGAAGTAGATACAACTTTATAGATTTTTTAATGCTGAATGCATAGAATCACTTCAACTTGTTTATAGCTGATTAAAAACTCTTTGAGATCTGGACTGGTGCAATTATGTATTGTTTTAGTTCTTTAGGGAAAGGGCATCATAGATTCGGTAGAGAGATGCATGCCTGCTCCACTTAAAGGCTGGTACAAAGTATGGAACCATTCTGCTAGCGGTGGAATCTATCCCCTGTCTTTCTACCTTCACACCCACTGCTTCAGCAGTTATGTTAAGGAGAATATACATTTGTGTGTTTCCTGTATCTGTTCTCTGCTGTACTCTGGTGACTAGGAGGATGCTTTGTCTGAAGTTCTCTTCTGAAATACTTAGATTTAAATCTGTCCTCAGGGGGCAGTCCTGCTTGTGGACTTTCATGATTGTCAGTCCTAATGTGCAGCAGAAACTCTTCTGGTTGGAGAGCACACTGGTTCTTTGAAAGGAGACCTGCAGACCTGCAGGTGTTCTGTTGGCATGGTTCAGTGAAGCCTTGTCACTCAGAATCTGTTTCCATTCAAAACATGGGTTCAGCTCCACATGGGTATTGAGCATTTATAGTAAAACTAGTTTTGTCCGCTGATTGTGGAAATTAAAAACAGGGCTCTGAGAGCCCCATGAGAAAAAGCACATCCGAGTTTGTACTTAAGGCTGCTTTGGACCTCTGCGGATCTTCCAGCTGGTATGTGAAATTTTCAACAAAACCGTTGAAAAACCACCTTAATGAATAGCAAATAATGTAATAGCAGCTATTGTTTATTCTTCTTAGTTAGAAACATAATTTAATCACGATTATGCTGTATTTTAATTTTGAGCATCTGTATCATTTGCTCTGAATAAAACAAAGGGAGTACTCCTTTAAGAAACCTGTGAATGTGCTTAGTGTCAATCATATCCAAGGCTTCCATGTTTAGTTTGTTGTTGTTATTACTGTCACTTAAAGTGGTTTATTTTCTCTGTGATGTATGATGGACTTCTTTTTTCATATATATATGGGTCAGGTGGGCCTATAAGTCAAATCTAGCTCTGTGTTACAACCTTTTTCTGAATTTGAATTTGGTTTCAGAAATGACACAGTAGTGCTTTCTGTGTATTGTGAAAATAACCCAGACTATATCAGGGATTCATAGAATTTCAAAAGTATTTTGGAGGAACTAATTAGTAACTAATTACTTTGGTTCTATTTTTGATCCTGTGTTCTACATGATCAAAGGAATTCAGAAGAGCTCTTATATGGAACAGCACAAGATTTACAGCATGCTTTCCAGGCCTGAGTATCAATTCAAGATTGCTGTTGAATATCAGACAAGAGAAGGCAGAGAAGCCTGGGATGTCTTTTCCAAAATTATAGAAAGGATTAATGCCAGAATAGTTACTTACCTGTCCCTTGCAATCTCAGTTGACTCTGTTCCCTTCCAAGGTTAAAATAGCTTTGTCTGGAGAAGATAGACCCATTTATGGTTGATTTAATGTTTTCAGTTGGAGCTTTATATTGTTTGACTAATAAGTAGTTTGCAAAGGGCTAATGTCTACTTAATTAAGAGTGTTAACAATTAATATACCTTAAATAGGTATAAGTAAATCTTGATCCAGTGCATTTTGTAATAAACAATTCAGCATTTATTACAGGTATGGATTACCTCAGTAGTAGTTTTGTACATTTCATATGTGAATCTTCTAACATGTGTTTGGTTTTTTTTAATATCCTATCCATTATCATAGTATCTGGTTGTGGTCAAGTAGCAGACAGAAACAAAAATTAACTCTTTAGAATTGTAGATGGATAATAGTTTTAAGTAATACACGAATTCCTGATGCTGTTTTCCTCACCAGCTGAAAAGCCTCTCACTGTCAGAAAGGCATTCAGTGTGTTTGACATTGAGGGTGGGGGAATGTTTGTGTAATTATAAATGTTAGACTTGCAAACACGCCTTTTGATTGCAACAGCCTGAACTTCCACATGTCAACAGGAATCGTAATTTTTCACAAGATAAACCTTGGTTTATGTACTTTGGCATTGTGACTGCTCTTTTCTATATAATTTCAGTATTTGTATCACTAAGTTGTACCCACATTTTACATGTGTGCACGTTTCAGATGAGACATTTAGATAATGTAAGAATTCTTGGCTAAACAGTCAGTTGCTACAGCTACTGTATGCAGATGTAACAGTTTTGGTATTGTGATGAAAGCTCAAGTTGCACCGAGTATGAGTAATTAACCTGTGATCATGCAAGCTTGTGATATCTTGTGGAGTGCTGCTTAGCCTGGTAGTAATTTCAGAAAGGCTGTTGGTTGCTGAGCTCTGATGATTTTCAAGGAACTCTACATGATTCTTTCCTAGTTATACAGCAACAAACTAATGTCTCTGCAGTGCTTCCCAGTTATTTTGTTATTGTCATTGTTGTGGTTTTTAATTTTATTTAAGAACTTGAGGATGGATTTAGAAAGTGGAATGGCTGTAGTCCTTATTCTAAGGAGGAAGTAAGAAAGAAGATTAGAGCTGCCATCATGTTATGTAAAAGACAGTACTTATGGACTGTTTGTTTTATGAAACATCTGTTCACTTCCCATCTTTTCTTAGATAAACTGACTTCCACATGCATGACTTGTCTAATTCTGGAAATGACTGGGCAGTTCTCATAAAAAATGCTAACTTGGGATGTATTGAGTTTTGTAACAATAATTTCTGTGTCACAGGAGACTCCTTGAGCGGTGCTGACAAGGAAGAAGAAGAAAAATGCTGTGAAGGAGCAGTTTTTCATGTTGAATGATAATGGCCTATGGAAATCTCAAAGGTTTATGCCACCTGGTTTGGGATTTCTTCCTGCCTGTGCTTATTTCAGTAAAGCTTCAACCCCACCAACCTGAACAGGTGCAAGCAGAGCCATGTTGTGGGACATTCTGTCTGACATCTCCAACCCGGAAAGAATGTCTGTGAGTTATCACTCAGCTCATGGGCAGGTATGCCATGTGGAAGGCATTCCTGCATAATATCCTGATGCATATTAATTAGACAAGCAAGATACTCATGTGATGCAAATCATATAGTTTCTTGGAAATGTACTGATTCCTATCACAACTGAGGATCTAACCTAGTGCTCCTAATTAGGGGAAATTACAATCTGTGTTGAGAATAATCTAAAATAATTTTATATTTGTTCAGAGAGAGAGATACGCATAGAATATTTTGTTTTAAGGATTAAAGGTTAATCATATTAATTTCATTAATGTGATGAGAGAAGGCATATTATATATAAGGCTGTGGAAAGATGATCACTTTCAAGAAGACAACAGGTGTGGCATACACAGTGTGGGTGGTTTGGTGATAAGGCTGGAAATGATGGAAGAGAGGAACACAACAGGGCCATGTGGAGAATCAGATCTGGAGAAGATTTGTTCCATAGGTGCACTTCTTTCTCTCTGAATTTCAATCATGGTATATACCAAATATTTCCTTTGCTTCATTTCCTTTTGACTTTCAGACTAATTACAGTCACTGCTCTCAGTCTGGGCTTCTCACTTTTGAGCTCTGTTGCTTAATGTTCATCCAGAGTTGTTCTGCTGCCCAAATCATCAGTGTAGTTCCCCACTCTGTCTCTGACATGTTGCTTCTGGCTCCATTCTCTAACTTGCTGGGCAATACAAATACAATGAAAAGCACAAGTTGCTGCAGTTTTAAGCTCTGCAGTGCCTTGGTACTCAGTCTGAGTGAATTAACATTAATCAGGTCAGCTGTTTATGCAGCCCCTCTGAAAAGGAGACTTATATGACAGTTCCCAACAAAATCAATGGAGACCTGCTTGAGAGAGAAGTTGAAAACTACTTCACATAGGGGAGTGTCTTAAGCAGTGTCTGGGACTGGAAAGCTATAGTTTCCTTCAACTCAGGATCCCTTTGCTGAAATAAGCCATATAGCCTTTTTCGTTCAAAACATCTTACTATTCCTTGCCTGCCACTCCCAATGCATGCTATGCACTAGCTCAGCAGTTAAAAGGCATTAGGCTTGTGTTGGGTTTCTTTCTCTGCCTGAGGGAGCTCTAATCAGTGTCTCCTATCTTCCAGGAAAGTATTCTGGCTATAAAATACTCTGAGGTGGGATGGTAGCTCTGTCTCCTTTTGAAGGTGTTTTGCTTTGCACAGAATAATTAAGTATTAATTGAGAGGGTGAAAGAAGATCAGTTTCCAGATTAGCTCACACATCTGGGTGTAAAGAGACATAGGTTTAAATCCTTTTTAGCTCCAGGGAATACTTGTCATATTCTTGCTGTTTGTCTTCAGCTTGATTTTCTGAGGATGTCGTTGATGAGGATGTCACAATGGAGGGAAGCAGAGGAATGTGGAACTATCCATAGATAAGAACAGCAGTGAAACTGATTAAAATTAAGATGCAACTGAAGGTGTCAGCTGTCTTGAGCAATAGAAGTAGAGCGTGCTGATATGCAGGGTTAAGGAGCAGTGATGATGCTGGGTATCTAAGTTTAGAACTTGGGCATCAAATCAAGCTCTAAATTCTTTGTATGTGTTATATGCTTATAGAGATCTCACTATGCATTGCTGAAAATGTAATCTATTTTTATAGTCCCATGCAATCTCTTGTGCTGCTTTGATCCTTTTTGTGCTATATGCATCTCTCTGACCCCTTCATCTGTCTCATTTCCTTGGTTTTCCATTTCCAGATATGCTGCTGTTTAATCTCGGAAGAATCTCTTAGTTCCTTTTTACTAGATTCCATGTCTGGAATTGCTACATCAAATACACTATGTGATGTGTCTGGTCAAAACTACCAGTAGTTTCTGAAGGTTGTTTTTAATTTTCATAACCTGCATATTGGAGTGCTTTCTGATATCAAATTAACAAACTCAACTAATGTATCACAATGATAATATCCATGTTTTTTCTACCCACTTTTTGTTTCTTACTGGAACTTACCAATCTTTTTTGTCTATTTTTTAACATAGTTCTTGTGGATTGTTTACTGGATAGTCATTGGTAGTCACCTTTTGAGAGATTAATGTCTTGTGCGGTGTTATTTACAAATGTATAAATAGTAGAAATATTCTGTATGAGTACTCTGAGCTCTTCTAACATGTGTGAGATGTGCAGATTGTAGGATTTTGTTCTATTTCATTAACAGCAATTATGGCAATCTAGCAAATAATACTCTTTAGTTTTACAAATTACTCAGAAGGAACAGTGATGAAAACTGAATTTTGAGTATGTGATCTGCTGTGATTTTACTTGTAGTATAATAAGTGCATGGAATCATAGAATAGTTTGGGTTGGAAGGGACCATAAAGATCATCAAGTTCCAACCCCCCTGCCATAGGCAGGAACACCTCCCACTACACCAGGCTACTCAGTGCATCATCCAGCCTGGCCTTAAACACCTTCAGAGAGGGAGCATCCACAACCTCTCTGGACAAGCAGTGTCTCACCACCCTCACCATAAAGAATTTCTTTTTTATATCTAGCCTGAATCTCCCCTCTTCCAATTTGCATCCATTGTTCTTAGTCCTGCCATCCTGTAGCCTATTAAAAATCCTATCCCATCCTTTCTATAGGTCCCCTGCAGGTAATGATAAGCTACTATGAAGTCCCCCCTGAGCCTTCTCTTCTCCAGGCTGACCAACCCTAACTCCTTCAGCCTGTCCTCAGAACAGAGTTGCTCCACCCCTCTGATCATCTTGGTGGTCCTCCTCTGGACCTGCTCCAACAGCTCAGTGTCCTTCTTATGTTGAGGGTAAAATCTTGACCTGGTGGTCACACTTCTCTTGATGCAGCCCAGGATTCAGTTGACCATGTGGGCTGCAAGCACTCTCTGCTGGCTCATGTTAAGTTTGTCTCCACTGACACCACTGGATCCTTCTCCTCAGGGCTTAACTGAAGCCACTCTTCACCCAGCCTGTATCTGTGCTTTGGGTTGCCCCAACCCAGGTGCAGGACCTTGCACCTGGCCTTGTTGAACTTCATGAGGTTGGTGTGGGCCCACCTCTCAAGCCTGTCAAGGTCCCTCTGGATGGCATCCCTTCCCTCTGGGTATCTCTGGGATATAGTGGTGACTTTAATAATAAAAACTGTAGTGAGTGTTGAACTTGGCATTTCACTACAAGCCACATTTTTTAGAAGAATCCAGAAATAGTTAAGAAGGGTGAACTACTTAGGTTTGTTTTCTTTTATTGCTATAAGGATTTACTAATAAATAGTGTGCTTGGTTGGACGCTTTCACTGGCTATGAAAACCCATCTTATCTGGAAGTTGCTGTAGTAAAACTTGTGTCTTTTATACTTGTCTAGTATTTTTGAATTGTTAATTCAAAAGCTAATTCTGTAGACATAAATTTTTGGACTACTTTCTATTCAGGAAACTTAAATGACACAAGGATCTGTAGTGAGCTGTATTTTGAAAAAAAGCATCTGTTATTGCATGACCTTACTGGTCACAATTCTAAGCATTTTGTTTTGTCTGAGAATAAGAAGGGAATTTGTTAGAGCAATACCTAATCTTTTATAAACTATAAAGCTCAGACTGAAGTCCATTGTAATCTCGTTTAGATGTTTGAAATTTCACAACATGGCAGATTAATGGGTATTTTAGTGACACAGAGAACTGCAGCACCTATTTTTGTAGCAGTATACCAGCATGAACTTTTCAAAACACTAGTTGTTTTATCTGAAGTACACGCATATATTATTATCAACCCAACTTAAAGAAAATGGACCATCATAACATTTCAAGAACACAGAGGTAGTTGGACTACATGCTTTCCCACTGATTTAAGGGCATAATGTATTGTCATCCGGTCCCAGCAGACATTATCCAGCTCTTTTATCTGTACAGAGTAAGATGCACTTACTCTTCTAATACTTTAGTTAAACGTTTGCAGTGTTCAGTTTTTTCTCTATGCTCCATTAAGCCAAATATAGTACGCATGATGTATGCGTACTATATGCATACTAGTATGCATATATGCGTACTAGTATGCATGATGTATGGCATATTCACTTACTGCACTCTCTGTTTCCCCCTAACAGGGAAGAGGTCAAAAAGCTTTTGGTAACCAGCCAAAAAATTGCATCATAAATGTTTTTTTAAATGACAAATAAAATTCCGTTAATTATTGCCTCTTTCTGTGAAACTATAGTGATGCACAGTTCAAACAGAGTGAAATCACACTGTGCTCTTCCTGTCTGGTATTTTCAGGATACTTTGTTATCTGTATATTTGGTAATGTGGTTGAGTTGACTGTACACTGAAAATGTCATCACCCATTCCTATGATGAGGTGCACAGATGTACTAAAGGTTCCATTATTTCTTTGTCCATTATTTATTTATCAGCACATTGTCAAGCTGCATTTAGAGGTTTGAATTCTTTCTTTTTTTTGAATCTTTAAGCTTTTTGTGTGTTTCTCAGTTCATTCTTTACTTCTGCTTTTTGAAAGCAGCCTCTAATGCTCTTTGAACTCCATGTGTTCAGCTGTGTTCGTATCTTGAAGAGACCTGGATGCTGAGCAAGCCTGATATAAAGTAAAATGGAATGGGATAACAACCAGTATAAAATAATACTGGATAACAACTGCAAGCTTTGACTCATAGTTTCTTGTTTTACCTAAAAAATGGATAGTTTTCTCACAATTTTTCTTATTTTTGTATTCTAAATCCCTGAAACTGCCTCTTAGGGTTATTCATGGAAATAATGCTGATCTAATCTGTGTAGGGAATGGGGGAGTTAAAACTAACTCAGATGATGTCTCCTGTCATCAAATCAGGAGTCTTAATGCCATTTCTGAACTCTAGTGTGGCATGTGGTTTTAAGACAGATTGCAGAGAGGCATAGAAAAGAACTGCCTCCTGAGTTTGTACTTTGTTTCCTCCGTGTGCTTGAATTCATCCTCTTGAAGATTGTTTAGCAGAGTGCTTAGTGGAGGCAATAGAACGCTTGAGCACTAATGGGGTACAAAAAGATAAATACACTTCATAATAAATTAATGTTACTATCCACTCAGAACAAATTTTAAGGAGGTAAATGAAAATTAAATATTTATAAATAAAATCATCTGAATTGCAAAGCAAATTTCAGTCTTTAAGAGGAAGGGGAAGCCTTCTGAAAGCTAAAACTGCTGTTACAGTAACTGCAAGGCTCAGATATTGCACAAGAGATTTGGACTGACAGCAGATGAATAGTTTAGGGAAATGAACAACTGAGCAGCTTTACTTCCAGTAGATATAATAGGCTCAGCAGATTACATGTGCAGATTATATCTGCAGGTTTGGTGGGCTACTAATGTGTTTAACCTTTTGCTGGTTCTAAGTGTTAATTAACTACATTTAAGAAGCCTGCTGAAAGATGCTGCTCATTTTTTAAGGGGATTTTAGTAAGATTTTTCTCACTAGGCATATACTCCTACCCTTTTATATTTTGCTTTTCCACTTGGAATTTGCTGTTAGATCTTCAGCTTGTTCCTGAACCTTTGCCATGAAGGTTGGATGCTTCCTTTTTTTCCTAAAAATAACTTGCTGTTTAAGAAAAATTACACAAAGGAATGACTTGATGTCCTGCTGAAATCTGCATTTCAGAAAGTTTTATCTGGTTGATTTACACTGATAACTTGTGTCTTTCAACTTTAGTTTGTGGAAAGACAGACCTTTATGTCCCTTGAGATTAGATTGGAGAAAACTGACCAATATGGAGATTTTCACCAAAATAATGACTCTGTGCAGATCTTTTACTTCTTGGTCGCTGTAGGGATCACCAGCAATTATAATCTGCTTTGTGTGATACTTAGTTCAGCATGACAGACTGAAGAAATTTCTGAGTGGAAATTAACTGCTTTTTTTCAGCATGGCCTTTCAATAATTAAGTGAAATAGACACTTTTTGAAATGTTTCCTTTCTTAGGCTTTAGTTTTGCTTTCCAAGAATCTTTCTGGTAGTCCAGCATTTCCCTCTTTCTCTCTTGAATCAGAAGACTATGCTTTTCACCATTTCCTTGATAATTTGAAGGTCTTCCCACTAGATTTTCTTCTTCTGTCTTGCTATTTTTACTTTTCATTCTTTCTTTTTGTGTGTATGTCAAAATGCCTTCATTTGTCAGGGACTGACACTTCATGTTTCTTGTATCCCTAATCACTTGGGTCTCTGTTCTCCTGGACACTGCAAAGCAGGAAGAATAACTAGTGCTTTTTGTTTGTTTTCCATTTTCAGATTTGCAAACACAGATTTGCTCCTATTGCTACACTGCTTGGTAACATAAACATTTTCTATCTATACAGTGCTTCTAGCAGCTTTTGTTTGAAATGCTGCTGGTTTTTTTTAAAGTTACATCTGCCTGCATGAGATTCAAATAGATGAAAAAGATTGGTTCCTAAGATGTTCTGTGTGCCATGACTTAATTTCTGCATTTAAAATAATGAGACAGGTACTCCCAAGACAAATGGAGGACATACTGTTCTAAACACTCAGTAATCGTGTTTTTTGGTTACAGTGTTTCTTTTAAAAGATGATGTACTTACTGTGTTAAATATGCCACTTGTTGGTATTCGAAGCAATGACAGCATCCTGGAATACAAGTGAAAAGCAAACCATTTGACTAAGGTGGGGTTATAATTTTAATTGCGTAATATTGAACATGTGTCAGCAGGAGAGATAAAAGAAAGAGGGATATCAGAGGCTCACAGATGGAAGTTACCTGGGAAAAGTGCTGTCTGGTACCAAGAGTTAGCACAGTGCAAGCCATAGAGGACACGCTGTCTTAACAATGGAGCACAAAAGTAATTTAGTTTTTGTGTTGCTAAACTGGCTAGTAGGAATAGGGCTCAAAGTATGAGAAATGGGCTGTGGAGGCATGAAAAAGTATGAGAAATGGGCTGTGGAGGCATGAAAATAACTCATAATGCAGCTATAACCATGTGAGCAATGATCCACAAATCATTTTATTAGGTACAATCAGGTAAACTGTGTTCTTTGTATAACTTATTTTCACCAAGGCACAATGACCATTTGTAGGAGATCTGGAAATTCTGGTGGTGTCTCCTCAAGCTTTATAAACAGCCTGAGAAATCTTACAAAAATGTGATACAGAAATGATGATAACAGAATTCTAAAATGAAGTTTTATTCTGTGTATATTTATGTGTCGTCACACTAAAAAAAGCAGACTGCTCTTTCAAATAAAGTAAGAAAAATGTAATCTGTTTACGAATTTGTTTTCTGGAGGGAGGGAAACTGCATTAGGTACTGTTAAGTATATGAAGTAGCTATCCCTTTTATTTTTTTTAGGAGAAGAGTTTAACTTTCAAGAACTCTTACAGTATCTGGAATATCAAGTCTCAAAACATGTAACATAGGAATTAGAAAAGCTATGTACCAGGTTATTTTCCTTACTTTCTGATTTTTTTTTGTTGTTCCAAAGGTAAGGAGTTCTTTACAGAAAATTATCCATGGAGATTTTCTCATTGTGCATGGAAATCCTGTAGGATCGGCTTACAGAGTTTTCAAATTTAGGAACTGATGATGCTGCAAATAATTGAAGTTCTAATGAAATAACAGAATAGATGAACTCATCAGTGATTTCTGTATTCTATACAGTAGTCATTAAGTGGGTTTTTTTGTATTTTTTGAGGTTTTTTTTTCTTCTTGAAGCTTTCAGGTTCTTTAACTACTAATTCTGTTGAAGCAATCTAAACTCTTAAAGTTCTACGAGGAAACTTCCTAAGGTGGAACTTGGTTACGCATAATGGTGATGGTTTAATTTTCTGAAATTTTGAAGATGGACCTAACTGGCAGCTATAGTGCTATAAAAGCAAGGGCAAAAGAATCTTGTATTTGGAGGGTTGCTTTTTTGTTTGCATGTTCATTGGAATGAATTTGAATGTTATGTAACAAAAAAGCTTCCTCTGCAAGCACTGTGAGAAAAATCTCATAACCATGCTGAAATGACTGCAAGGAAATCAGAGCCATTTAAGTAGGTCTCAAATTATTTCGGTAGCCTTATAACATTATCTAAATTTCTTCTGTAATGAAGGAGCAGTCTGGAACTGCCTTCAGTTTTACATAGAATTCTATCACCAGTTTAAATCAAACTGGATACAGACTGTTTTTCTCCATAGACAAGTGGGAGGTTGTTTGTTGAATCTCTCTAAGCTTTATATTTCTGAAGGATTGTTGCCTGGAGTGCTTTTATCTAACATACAAAGCCTATACAAGTGCATGTTAGGGAGTTTTCCCTTTCATAGGCACAGTACCCTGGTTTTGGAGTATTTCAAGTGCCACGGAGACCTCCTCCTGAGAGTCCTCGGAGAGTCTGCTTCCTCTAATCACAGAGGATAACTTACTGAAAAAAAAAAGCTTTATTTTTAAATGTACAATCAAATTTAGTCAATCCTGCTCAGTTCTGTGTTTTAATACATGATATGTGAGAGAAGACTTGTAGGATAAGGGAAAATGCCTGTAAGAAAATGGCCTTGATTTAAAAATTCATTTCCATGGCATTCTCTAAACTTTCTATTCTCACATGAAGCACAAAATATTAAAAATAGCTATACAAAACCATTTTTATTCTGTCTACTTTGAGGGGGGCTTTTTATTTATGTACTTAGAGTTTTTTGTAAAGAGTCAGTTGCTACGTTTCTATTTTATTGTCAGTTACAAAGTAATTCTGTGTCTCCCACAATACAAAGCCATCATATGGAATATAACTGGACTTGAGCAAAATAAGAATCTTCCTTTACTGTCTCATGTATTGATGAATTTCACTTGCTTCTTGCAGCTTTCTTACGTACACTAACCCTACGGCGTTGCAACAATATGCCTTGCCTTTCCTTGAAAGGACAATAGATATGGAAATCTGTTTAATTAAGTTCATTGTTCGTCATATGTAATTTGATTTATTTTTTGTAAAATCACATTGCATAAAGATAAAACATTGTAATTTATTGTAATTTGAGTTTCTTTCTAATGAAACTGCAGAGAATGGGTTTGATTCTACTTACTGTTAGCCATGTGAATAACACCATGAAATTAACTTTTAGAAAATATGCAAAAAACCTTATAATGAGCCCATAGGGTGTTTGTTAGAAGTACTAATGTTGAATCCAGTGTCTTTGGATTTAATTGGGAAAACACTACACTTAGTGTAAGTGTCTATAGCTCCTTTGATCCCTTTCAGTTTCTTACTGGTTTATTCCCCACTGTTTTGTAGTCATATGATTTTATTTCTGTTTCTTTTTCCCAGCAGCTTATAGAAACCTGGAATATATGCAAAGAAAATAGAAGCTGTGGGTTTGTTTTCCACAATGTATTTGTCAAAGAAGAGCTTGTGAACTGTCTTTTCTTCAATGGAATAAATAATTTTTTGACTGTAGTAGGAAAGTGATGGTGCCTCAATCGCTGTGACTGAAACAGCATTGTGCGGAATTAATATACAAGAAAACCTGGTTTTAATTTTTGTTCTCCTGCAAGCAGTATAAAGATACTTGTCATTAATCATTGGCTAGGACTGGATCTTCTGGCAATATGTTTTTTACCATGGAGGTAAACTCTGTGTGTTCTTTGGCTCTTCTTTTCAACTTCTTGTTATGGGGAAACAAAATAATGGGAAAAAAAAGAGGCTTGAAGCATGTTTTTGACCAGAAGACAGCAACTATAGAGCTTCCAGTTTTCACCGTACTAAAGAACAAAGAGACTTCATTGAGCATGGGATAATAAAATGCAATAATGGAAAATGAGTCTGTGAAGTTAAAGTAATTGTCGTGATACAATACTGTGAGAACTATGCCAAGGCACAAAGAGATTACTTGTTCTGAGTTTTTGTTTCCAGTGTCCTCTGTTACTAAACACATCTGACCAAAACATTATCTCATATCAGAGGACAATATTCAATGTCTGCCTCACATGTGGCAACAGTGCTTCAAATCTTTCTTGTCTGAAATCTTAGCAAACTTACACTGGCTCTGCAAAAATCACAGTTCCAGCAATATACAAGACCTAGAATTCTTGTTCATCTTGTTCAGTATCAACTGGGCCAACTTACAATTGCCATTTAGACTGAATTTATTAATTCATGTGAAGTTGCATTGTTTCAAATGGAACTAAACTATGTGTGACTCTTCTTTGTAAGAAATATTTTTTTAGTTGTATTTGTAGAAAATATGTCTGGTTTATCTATACCTTTTAAGGAGTAAGTTCATTAAATCCCAGAATGAATTATGGTTTTGTGCTTTATGGCATTTTTATTTGTGATACCAGTAACTGTTATTTTCATCTCAAGATGCGGAACTGTTTGCAGTTAAGGAGATGTTTTTGGATGCATTACATCAATGAGGCTTAAACTGCATTTTCCAAGTTTTAGTTTTTGAAACTCTTATTTTCATGTTTATCTGTGGTGTGTTAGCATCCATGTTTTGTGTTATCTTTACATTCCCGATGACAGAAGTATCGTTGTGAAAAACTTGTTTGAAAACTTTTCACAAAATTCAACAGCTGCCTCAGCTGTTAACTGTAATGGGACCAAGATTTTGACATCAGCATCCTCTTGGAAGAAGATCCTCTCTTAGAACAAAAACATTTTAAATTCTTCAGAATGAATTTTACTAGGGTTCAGCACAAAGGCTGAAGTGGAACATAATGGTTTATCCAGAGATGGATTTCATCCTCTTTGAGCTGTATGGAAACATTCTCAATATCATGGAATATATCCTTGTTTATGAACCATTCTAGGACATTATAAATATGGAAAATGCTGCATAGAGGAAACTGTTATTGTTGTTGCTTTAGAAAGAAACTATTGACATTCACCTCTGGCTTAAACAATATGATTACCTTCTATGATTGCCTTTGATGGATTCAGTCATAACTATGGTATTCATCATTGACCTGCTATATTGGATATAGTTCTGTTCATGGCAGGTAATATTATCATCATTCTCAGAGGTGTACAAATCACTGAATGTGTTTATAGCCAGCAGGACTCCTTTGTGTTGTTTTTTTTTTTCCTTTTTAATATGCTACTTTAGGATAAAATGGTCCTACTAGATAATTGACCCACTCGACAGCTGTGTTGCTTCAGATTTTTCTCTAGTAATGTCTTGCACTGACGATGAGTATCCAAATACTGAGTTAGATGAACACAATAAGGAAGGAGTTAATTTGATTTAAGTAATGTGAATGTATTTTGGTGGTCTCTCATTTTTGGACAACAGCTTTTTTAGCATCATTTCATTGGTGTTTAATTTTGGATAACTACTATGTAAAGAAGATTGCTGAATAATGCCCTCACAACCATCAGATATACAAACTTTGCAGTTGACTCAGAAAAGTTTACTGTTTGTTCTATTTTGCTTTTACAGTAAATATTTCTTGTGAACAAAGCCTTCCTGCAAAAATAGTTGCATTTATTCATGCGTCCTGGGAAATGTAATCATGGAAATGGAAAACTGTGTAGAGGCACCAGACTTTTTCATCCCTGGAAGTTGTGAAGAACTAAAGAATATCTGAAAACTTTTTTGTTTTGTTTTTTAGTTTATGGTGAGAAGCAAGGTGGATTAAGAATTTTTTATGTCTCTACAAATCTGTATTGTGAGGTCAAAAGAAAATTACCTTATACATAGAGAATATAAGTAACAGCTATGGATAGTTCAGGTTTTTCACACAGAAGGTGGGTTGGTTTTGAATATTAACACCTAATGTTCCCAAAATAGCAGAATCTCACAAAGGAAATTAATTAAAAATATCTCATACAATACAAATGGTCATCTTGATATGGGTAGATTTTCTGTTTTCTTTTACATAGTGTCTGCAATAAATTCAGCACTTTTATTTTTTGATTGTGAAATTAAAGCTCATGCAACTGTATTTCTGTAAGATTTATGTTAAAAGTAATAAAAAGTGCAGACCAAGCTGAGTCATAGTATTCCCTATAGTAAACCTTATAGTGTGGGTAGAACTGTTGCCATGAATGGGACTATTCAGCCTTGGGAAAGGTTGTACATATGGCTTTGCAGCAGTCAGATCAGTTGGGATTTGTTTGAAGAGAGTATTTTAACAGAGATTTCTGGCAAAATTAAACAGTCCCACACTGAGAGGTATATTAAGTTAGTTTTTTTGCTGCTGCTTGACAGTGTGTTCCCCTGCTTGACGTCAGGGGTTGTGTGTGTGCGCAGTGGCAATTCCGTCAGTATTCGCTTGGCAGCTGTACATTCACCCGCAGCCTTTACAAACATAACACAATCTTCACTCAAACTGCCTCAAAACTGAAACAAGTTTCTGCATGATCTTTGTCCTTTTTCCCTGGGTGAGCTCAAACCTACTTTCTTGTGTAATGGATCAAAGTATTCTATACTTTGCATTGGTATACTTCAAATGGTGCATGTAGCTCCTGAGTGTAAGTCAGTCTGCAACATAAATTCATACAATATATGTTTATAAAAACAAACTATACAGTCCCTCTGTAATGCAAAATTGTTATTTTCATGCAGTCTTGGAACTGATCTGTTTGTATGCTTTAGGTTACCAGTGTTATGAAATAAATTGACAGTACTTGCTATTTTCCTTTCAAGAAAACAGTAATCCAAGGTCAGATACCATTGCATCAGAAGCTATTGGTAAGGTTGGCATTGATGTTTCTGGGTATAGGATTAAGCCCTGAACCATAGGAGTGTGGTTGTCATTGCACTGAGTAAATCTTTCACAAGTAGTTGGCTTTGAATATGTGCCAGACCTTCTGTAACTGAACTGGTCAATGGTGGGTTTGCTTCATAGTCATACAAAACTCTAAGGAGGACTGGAACTAGAAATGAGCTGTTCTCCAGGACTTCTAAGCACCTACACAGATTTTTTTAATCTAATAGTAGTCTGAATGGATGAATATTTTGCAGCCTTTGCTAGTTAAAAGAAATTTAAAATGAGGAAGGTAATGTGGAGAGGAGAAAGAAGAGGCATGTATTAAAATATATAATGAGGGTACAATTCTGAATTAGAGGAATATAAACACTTGCAGAATCCTTAACAAGCAAATACCATTCCTACTTGATTTTATGGCAAATATCCTGTTGATTCATTAGGGACAGGAATTTACCAAAAGGTGAGGTTGAGGTGGAGAGAGAGATTAACTGGTAGTAGCTGTGCCTGTCAGCAGTGAAAGTGTAAATGCATTTTCTAATACACCCTATTATCTGAATATATGGTACACTGTGGTATGCTGTGGTAGCACACTGTGTGCCATGTGCCTCACCCTTTCATGTTACTCCCCCTCATTTTTAATGACTCGTTCTGTATATTAACTGTGGAAACTATTCCAACAGTGAGACTGGCACATTCTTTACACAGCTGAATTGACATGTCTAAACTGCCCCAGGCTACTGCTTATAGGCTGCCTTGCCTTGCCTTTCCTTGCCTTTTTTTCATGGAGAATATTTTTTGCCTAATTTTAGTCATGCAAATCCCATAATATGTTGTCATAAGTCCTTACGCAGCAGTGAGTGGCAGTCTACCTTCATATCCATATATGGCTTTTATGTTGTTGCCATATGCTGGGTCTGATGTCACTCAAGTACCACATGCATTTCATTTTGTGTAAACTAAGCACATTAGAAGGGATCAAAAAACATTTTCTGACAGAAAGAAAACTATCTACCCATTGTATAGTAATGAAAACCAATAACAATAAAGAAGTGTATTTTATTCAATGTTTGGTGTTTGTATACAACCAAATCTTGAAAAGAAAAAAAAAGCTCCAGGCTGGTAGTCTGGGGTGGGGGTCCAGTAGCTGCTCTGTTCTATTAAGCAGTACTGGGGCATCTGCTTGGTGCTAGGGCTGGGTCTTCTCTGATGATGCATTGCTGAAGAGCTGCCACCCTGCTTTAGGACAGCCCAACTGACCCTCTCCCAGGCAATTCTTGGGCAGCTTGGATTGCTGAACATCCATTCCTACATTATGTCTTCTTTATTTGCTAGTTTGAGGCACTTCGGGAGTAGAGACCAAATCTATTCATTGCTTTTTGGCCTCAGTGTCAGAAATATGTCCCAGCTGTATTTGCTTTGCCAGTGTATATATAATACATGTATACACAAGCAAGCAAACACATTGTGAAGGAATCTTCTATGAAGAGGAGAACTGTAAAACTGTAGACAAAGTAATCTATTTTGAATTGTAACTTTAATTGTAACTCCAGTTGGTGTCCCTGAACGTAGTGCCCAAAAGTCTTTTATGGACATTTTGAAATCTAAGTTGGTTTTCAAAGTTCATTTTTTGGGTGTCAAACTACAGTAACTCACTTTCTGGACTGACTTTCTGTTTTCTCACCTGTTTATGACACATTAATTCAGTTTTAAGGCTTGTAAGTGTGCCTTTTCTGAGGCCAGTGCCATCTCACTTTTGCTGTGTTGTGATGTACTCCATTTTAAACAAAGCATAATTTATTACATTTTCATCTTTAGGTTAGTTATAGAATAGGCTAGTTAGTTATAGAATAGTTAGTTAGTTAATGAGATTCCCTACTTAAGCTTGACATCTGCCAGTAATGGATTTTCATTCCTGCTTTAGCCAGTGTACTTTCCCCCCATATTTATCTAGATTTTAAAGCTGTGTTCAGGGCATTCTTTTCCTGTCCAGGGTTGATGCCTAAATTAATGAATTTTTACAGCCTCTTATAAATTGCTTTTCACTGTTTCTTTCCACTGGTGGTGTGCCACTTCCTAATGGCTTGTGTCTTATCTGTCTCCATTGCTGATGTGTGGTGTACTTCACCCCTTCTTTCACAGAAGGAGGGAAGGGACTGGAATAAGATCAGTTTTGTGCTTGGTTTAGCTCTGCAAGTTGCAGTCAACCCTAGCTGCAGTCAACTCTGTCAGGTAGCTGACGTAAGAACAAGAGATGGCTTGTAAAGCAGAGCATAACCTTCCTCCTAAATTTGGCTTTCTCCTTATCCCTAATTGATTTATTATTCCATCCGAAGTTTGTTAGCACTCTGTAGTTCTTTAATTTATTATTTTTAATTGCTTAATAGTATACGTAGTGAAAATTACTGAATGTATGTTCCTGGTTTTAATCACATTTGTATTTTATGCAGATTAATTATGGATTAGAGGTGAAGTTTTTCCTTTGTTGTTTTAAATATATAGTGTTTATACATCAATTAACTTGATTGTGCCATGAAGCAGGAAGAAAAATTTTATTTGCTTTCTCCATACTTCACCATGGTTTACATTTGTCTTCAGCAATCTGTTCCTTTCAGAAGCAAAGTAATTTTTTTCTACTTCTTCTGATCATTGTGTGTGAAGGTAACTGGCCTTTGGTTGTTTGCGTTGTTTTTCTCTGAATCCTACCTAGTTCTGCAGTATCCTTTTTGAGCATGGGGAATTAGAAGCCCAAACAGCATTCCAGATGAGGCTCCACCACTGATTTACATATGGCATCACAATGCTTTCTGTATTATTCACCATGCTATTTCTTATCCCTTGAAACATCATGCCTGCTTTTCTACCACAGCTCAGCTTTGGGCTGAGGTCTTTAATGAGTTTTGTATAGTGATACCAGACTATTTTTCCAAGTTCACACAGTTAATTTAAGGTGATGAAAGTATGCTCTTCCTTTTTTCTTCTGTCCAATGTGGCTTGTATGTACTTACATCAAGTTTCATTTGCCATTTTGGTGATTACCTTGATTTCTCATGTACATTCCTTACAGTCCTGTCTGGATGTGACCACACTTTTGAAGCACCTGCAGTTTTTTCTTGCTTACTACTCAAACTTTGGTCAGGTTTAATTTTAGTTATACTAGAAATAAACAGTTGGCTTAATCTTGTCCTGGTCAACATACTTTTCCAACTTACTATGGTTTTGTGTAGAAGTACAGGAAATACATGAAAAATATAACAATTACTTTAACAGGTCCCAAATAAATAAGTTTTTGACTTTGAGGAGAAGTGAGTGAATTATGGTTTTTGTGTGGTTTAGATTAGAAGGAATGTGATGTATTTTTGGTTTTGTAATTTTGAAATTTACTATCTTTCTTTCAATCAAGCCAGCTAAAATCTGTCCTGTAGTTTAAGAGAGTGATCTGCATGTATGGATCCTGTGCTGTTGGAGGAGCTCATTGTGCTTCAGCAGAGGAGAAAGTACACAGCAAAGAGGCAGAGCTTGCAGAGTGGTATCAGAGGAATGGCACCCAGGCAAAAAGGTGAATGAATGAAGCAGAGGCAGAACAGTACTGTGATCCAGAATGACAAGCTGTGGTGTGCATTATTCAGCTCTGCAGTGGTGTTCTGCAGATGAAGAGCAGCCCTTGCCCAACCAAAGCTTTCAGTTTGCCTGCACAGTGAGATCAAACTGAAAGAATGAGGCTTTACTGAACTTTCTCTGTTTCTCCTACTGTATCTTGTAGGTGAGAAAGAAATCCTGCTTTCCACAAGGATTTTATAGTATTTCTTCAAACAGCCATGTATTTGTTTGCTTTTTGAGACATAGTTACCCACTGACCAGCATTTTAAAATAAATGATCATTTAGTGTCATTAGTGAATGGTTCAGATTCAACCATCTCTGCTTGGAGTGTCACAGTCCTGAATGTTATTTGTTGCTCCCCATAACCCTAGTTTTGTAAAGTTCCTCTGACACAGCATTTGATCTTAGATCTCTGTGTCATCTGAAGATTTTACTCTTACACTGCTTGTTACTTTTCTCAAATGACTTAATTTGGTATGGAAGATTGGTGATGCCTTGGTTTTTTTTCTTTTTTCTATGTGCTTCTTTCATGTTCTCTCTGTACCATGCAAGTTTTTTATCAGCAGTGGAGCCTGAGTGAAATCTTCTAATGACTCATATAAACTTTTCTTAAATGTTTACTTACGGAATTAGTATTTTGCTGCCATTCATATCTTGATGGATATTTTAGGATTGCCAGAGGTTAATTAGCCCAGGTTATTAAGATTCACCAATTGTTTTCAGGCATTGTTGCAGGGAAAATGCGAGGAGGAAGTATCTGTGTTGAAGCCTTACTTGTGATAGCAACTCACATCAGCATGCCCAGCCTGAATTAAGTAGTTCTGGTGGTAATAAACACACAGCTATGGTAGTGTGGAGCTGAGCATGCAATGCATGATGTGTGTATAGAACTGAATAAATCTCAAGTGCTTGTTCTGCACCACGCAATTTTCTACAACAATTAGTTTATTAGCAAGGCATCTAGTTTCTGTGTATAAGCTGTAATTAGTCTTTTAAACACAAACGAAATACCACAAAGAGTTTTGATAACACTATCAGAAGATACCCTTTAGGACAAGTTAGTATTTATTTTTTTATGATGTGTAGTTATATATGTTAAGTCTGTATTGTGATTCTTCCATCTGTTCTACATCCTTGTTTAGTTTGAATAAACTTAGATACTGTTTTCTGCATTTCAGCAGCATGACATGCACATATCTCTGCTCACAACATTTGGAACTGCAAAATCTCAGAATTGTATTACACCCAAAGTATTCCTATTAAAGCCTTGATGGTAAAGGCTTGATGTCCTTTACGCATGCTGCACCATACATATTTGCTCAATTTTATGTATTGGTCATAAATCCATTTGTTTTAACATTTACCATGTGTTTTGCTTCTTGCCTAGTCAGGTGATGTGGTTGTCTGAGAATCAGTGAATTATTTTACCTGGCATCTTCCTCATCCTTGTTTTCTTTGTGCCTAAGTCTCCACTCCCTTTCCTGAACATATCTTGCTAGTTTTCTTAACTATAGGATGGATTCTTATCACCTGTCGGCTCCTACTAAATATGCTGATATGTCTGTTCAAAGGTAAAATTCTCCCACTTTTCACTAGTCTAAACACTTGTGAGTTTTGGCTGTCTCTGTTTCTCACCCTTAGGATAATGTTTTCTGAAAGGGGACATTAATGCTTAAGGAACATACTTATGCCACACAGATATACAAGTGATTAATTAAGAAAGGAGGATTCAGTGCATCATGCACATGTAAACATTCAGAAGTAGCTGCTCAGCACTGGTAATAATTTTGTGATCTTGTCCAACCACTAGCATTTTGCATAGCTCTCAGATTTCAGTGGTCCATGACAGTGTGCAGTTGCTGAAGACATGACTTATGATATTCAATACTTGGTTTTCAGGAGATTACTCTGATTTAAGGAGTCTGCTGGTCTACCTGATGTTTTCTCCTTCCTACCTTTCAGCAACCAGCCTTATCCATCATCTCAAAACTCACCACTCTGTACTAAGAGCCCTCTGTATTTGTCACACAAGAGATTACTTGAAGACATGTCAAAGGATATTAGCTAGGATGTCATCAACATAGCAATAAACAGCCTGCAAGGAATAAGAGCACAACTTCAAAGAGCACCATGCTAGTGCACTAGGTGCACTTCAGCACTGGAGTTCACTCATGTGGAGGCACTTAATTTCTTTTTACATGGCACTGCTTTGTCTATATAACACACTTATTGTACTTCTCTGCTGAGCTTGATTTTGGTTCCTTGCTCAGTCTGTGCTTTACAACCTTTACTGCTGTCTGTTTTTCTTTGCTTTCAAAACCTGTGGATATTTGGACAGGGGTTTATGCTGTCAGGTGTTATTAGCTATTGCATTTGGACAAAATCTGTTCAGCTGCTAGTATTTTTTAACCAGCATATTCTAAGATAGATCTGACTGAAAATACTTTAGATGAGAGTGCTGCATGGTGCAGTAGCAAACTCAAATACAAGATACACCTGAGTATATGAAAAAATATTACAGAATATACCTAAAAATATTGCAACAGTAGCCGAAGATAATATCCATTCAAAAAATCGTGTGTTTCAGCAATTACAATTTCATGTCAATGCCATTTCCCATAATGTGTTCCATGATGATACTGAACTAAAATACCCTTGCTTTTTCTGGGTTTTGATGACTACAGCTCAAACAATATAAATTCAACTCTTGGGACTGTTCTTTTCAGTCATAGTATCATGCTCATGTGGCATTGATGTGAATGGATGCTTTTTATTTTGTTTTATTCTCATTAAGCCAGATGTCCTTATTTGTAAGACTAGTTTGGAAATGTAAGGCAGAATATCTCACTAACACAAATGTCACTATCTGTTCAGTAGGTGGAATGATGAGGTCTGTGGCTGAGAATGGGCCAAGAGTTCAGAAAAAAAAATAATTCTTCCTTATCAGGAAGATTAATCCTCTTTAGAAAAAAAAATACCCTAGTCTCCTCATTGATATCTATGCGGTAATGATGCCAGTTTACTGGTTGTGAGATGGTGAACAACAATTCCAGGTAAAAGATAATTCAGATGATATAATAATAATTACAGTAGTAACTAGGCGTAGTGTGGAAATACAGTTGAGGACATATATGAAGATGGACTGGCCAAACTGGGAAAAACAGCCCTTGTGGAAGCTGTTCAGATCAGTGAAGAACCAAAAAGGGCAGTTTTTGAAATACTGTGGCAATGATACAATTTTCTGCAAGAGGAAGTCTCAGTGGTGAATGTAGAAGGGCATGAATAGGGGGCAACTGAAGAGTCATCCTCTTTTAAATTAATATTACTGACAGGTTAGTTCCTTGTTCCAGTCATATGTTAGGAACACTCTGTGTCCATATGTCCTGGCGTAAGCTAGACATATTACTAGTATAAACTGAATGTTCAGTAGTAATACATGCTTCTGTAAAACTGCCTTAAACTTAATGGAACAATAAACACCAGAACTTGCTGTCACATGCTTTATGGATATGGTCTTTTTCCCAGGATGCTGACACCCCTCCACAGCATTTCTCTTCTACATGGCTCACAACACCAAACCTACAGGGGAATTTAACTTCTCAGCTCATTCCTTAAGCAGGCATCGCACCTATTTAAAGGGATACATAATGAGCATCTCTTGGGATTCTGTTGTTAGGTTTTGTCTTGAGAATGTCATTCCTTTTTGGTTCCAGCTATACTGTAACAAGGAAAGCCACCGAACTGAAGCCATTTAATCGGTCAAACCTAGTGTAGAGTTTACGTATGTAAGCAGATCTGTTTTCTCATACGTTAAATTTAAAGAAGTACAAGTATTTTGAACACATGACAAAAATATGATATGAAGTTGCATAAATTAATAAAAAGAATAAAAGTAAAATAAAGAAGTATAAAGCTCATAAGTATATACATCTCCATATTACTCCAGCATCCACCTACATTAAAGTATGTAGAAGCTTTATATTCTTTGCATCAGAATCAGGAAACTGTTTTCCATACTGAAAGCAAACTGTGATCTGAAGAGAATGAAGAAAGCCATAGTCAAACAAAATTGAAAAAATCTTCTTTCATATGTACAAACCACCACATGAATTGAATTCTAATTATTTCAGCTGTTGTGCCTCTGCCCAGGCAAGAGAAACATGAGCTTTTGAAATTTTTACAATGCTGTGATGTCCCACTTGAGACAACCAATGATGGTGACTGGTTTGAACAGCCCTCAGCAGGAACAGATTTTTGGATAAAGCATAAAAAGAATGGAAACAAGTTTTTCACCTCTTGATACTGCATTGCACTGTAATATGAACTTACATATTTCTCACACACCTGAATTTCTCTTAGTTTTCTGAAGACTTGCTGCTACTGACATGTTTAAAATGAGGCTGTATTTATTTTGAGAAGGAAATGCAATTTATATACTTGCACTGTGCTAGTTAGGTCTATGGATGCTCTAAAATTAATGAAATAATAATAGTTGTCTATAGAGGAAAGCATAGAAAAAATATTCTAAATCCTTTATTAAAATGCACTCATAGATCATAGTGTTGGGACATTCAAAGGTCATCTAGTCCAAATCCCTGCAGGAAGCAGGGACATCATGCACTAGATCAGGTTGCTCACAGCCTCAGCAAGCCTGACCTTGAATGTCTCTAGGGATGGGGCCTCCACCATCTCTCTGGGCAACCTGTTCCACTGCCTCACCACCCTCATGGTGAAAAACTTTTTCCTAATGTCTAACCAAAACCCAGCCTGCTTTAGTTTCAACCCATTGTCCCTTGTCCTACTGCTACGTGCCCTGGCAATTTGTCCCTTCCCAGCTTTCCTGTAGGCCCCCTTCAGGTACTGGTAGGCTTCTATGAGATCTCACTGGAGCATCCCCAGCTCTCTGAGCCTGTCCTCATAATGGAGGTGCTCCATCCCTTGTGTGATCCTCATGACCCTCCTCTGGAACTTCTCCAGTAATTCCATGTCCTTCTTGACTCCAGAACTGGACACATCAGAATAAAGGGGCAGAATCACTTCTGTTGTCCAGCTGGCCATGGCTTTTCTGATACAGTCCAGGATACAGTTTGCCTGCTCAGCTGCAGGTGCACACTGCAGGCTTATGTCCAGCTTTTGATCCACCAGTATCCCCAAGTCCTTTTCCACAAAGCTGGTCTCTATCACATCATCTCCCAGTCTGTATTGGAAATGGGGACTGGCTTGGCCCAAGTGCAGCTGCCAGCACTTTTCCTTCTTGAACTTCATAAACTTTGCGCAGGACCATCTTCCCAACTTGTCCAGGTCTCTGGATGACATCTTGTCCCTGCAGCTTGTTGACCACACCGCTCAGCTTGGTGTCATCACCAGACTTACTGAGGACGCATGCAATGCCACTGCCTATATAATTGATGAAGATATTAAACAGCACCAGTCCCAGCACAGATCTCTGAGAGACACCTTTTGTAACTCCTCTCCACCTGGACATTGAGACATTGACATCTACCCTCTGAAAGCAACCATCCAGACAGGTTCTTATCCACCAAGCAGTACATCCATCAAATCCATATCTCTTCAACTCAGGAAGATTCTTAGTCGTTACAGTGCTGCCCCATACACTCTCTTTTGCTGAGAGCACAAATTAGTTTTACCTGATTTTTTTTAATGCACAGAACCATTTAAATTGAAGAAGTGGTTTTCTTCTAGCAAGCGAGGTTACTCCTGTGTCATACTGCGACTTTTGTAGTGCTGTATATTGGAAGACTAAGCCTGATTTAATGCGCATATGAACTTTGTTATATTTCTTCAAATATGTGTTGCTAGAGTGTAACTGGGGGCTGATTACTATGGCAAATATAATAATATATGGATTCCTGAAGTAAGTAGGAGAGATTTCCAGTTTTGCAATGGAAGGACACAAGCCAGGCTCTCTGCTGCTGTGAAATGCTACTGGAATCAAACATTCCCATGGATTATTAGTGAAGGAGCTTTCTGTTTATATAGAGGCTTATAATACCACTTTTGCTGTCTTGGGATAAATTCTGGACAAGAAAGATAATATATAATCAGATCCTTAGGACTTATGATGAATGAAATAAACAAATTAACTTTTTAGGGTTTTTTTGCTTTTTTTTTAAAAATCAATAGTCTCATTTTTAAGTATGCACTTTGGTGGTGTTCCAGTGAATCCAGCAAAAGACCTTCCTTTGGCTTTTACAGAGGAGATCTTCCATCTTTATGTAGTTTATTTTATTTGAAATCCTTGAAAAGTCAAAATAAAAGGGAGCCATATGAGTTTTTCTTTGTAGTATTTCAGAACAGGCCTGAGCCAAAATATAACTGGAACAGTTAACAGCTCCAACAATCAAGATATTTCCTCTAGCAAAAGTTCATGGCTATTTTACTGTTTTTTGCAGAACTGTTGACATGTCAGAAAGAAGTCTGACAGTGGTGTTTCTGAAAACTTCTTCTTGGGTAGGGGGAAGGTGGGAAGTATTTTCATTAATAGTGTCAAAATATACTTAACTAGATAAGAAAAGGTATGGAGTTTTAAAAATAATTCTAGTAACTTTTACATTTCTTTGTGTCAATACTTTTGAACAGAACTTTTTGTGCTGTGCCACAGCAGGCCATTTTAATTGTGGCTGCTCTTATATTAATTTGTTATAATGTGCAGCTCCCAGACACCTCCCTGGTTGAGGGAACACCTCATCTTTGTGTGCCATCAGCGTCTTCTACATTTGATGGTGGATGAGGGTCTATGTGTGAATAGAGCTCAGATTCATTAGACATACTTTGTTATTAACCTGTGGAAGGTAGGTAGGACTGTGGTGGAATTCATAGTAAAATAAAACACAGAAATGGGATATATTGATTCTACTGCTCAAGGTACAATTTGTATTTGTATTTGCTTAATTTCTGCTGCAGTTATTGTTTTGGACACAACATACTTTTTGTGGAAATATAGTTTTTACTGTAGCTCTTAAAATTGCCAGGAAAACAATCTTAAGAACTCCTACTTAATTAGGAGCTGTTTTCTTTGTTTGCTTGGTTGGTGTTTTTGGTGAAATGAACAACTAATTCTGTTGTGTTTTGTTGTTGCTCCTGAAAACACTTCATTTCTACTGCAATTTCTTTTTATGACATAGGTTGTCACTTCATAATTTCCAATAAATTTTAGTACATATTCTACTGCTTAGCATTGTATGTGCATAACAATATAAGTCCTTTTAGTCAAAATGACAGTAATGACACTCTTGCTAACTTGGAGTTGGTATTGACTTAATCAACTGATTTGTATGATACATTTTTTAAACAGTGACATAAGTATTCAAAACTTAGAGGAGATTAAAAATATCAGCTGAAATACTATCCTGTAATGTGGCAGCTCTTTTTTCCCTGAGGTGAATATTGATAAGAAAACCATTGTTTTATGACTTTTAAGCCCATTAATCCAGTAATTGTGATGAACTGCTCTAAATATTTTTGACAGGACTTTACAAAATGTGCTATGTAATTTTTCTGATCATGACATTAACAAATTGTGCACTGGATATATTCAGGTACTGATTTATTATGGTAGGAGAGACGATACATCTGGAGGCCTAAAAATTTAATGTGAATTTGTGTTCATAACCTATACAGTGACAGGGTGTAAGTGGTATCTGGGGAAAATGTAATTTAATGTTTGTTGAGCAAATACAAAGCTAAACACCTTGCTTTAACCTAATGAAGACTCAGTAAACTTGCTTACTGCACTGTGAAATAAAAAGCATGAATAGAAAGTGTTTATAATAAACTTTTTCAGGTATTTATTCAACAAAGCTTTTGAAATATGTGCTTTAGTAGTATTTTGAAAGCTGTTAAAAAGCATGGTTAAGGGAAGGATCTCATTTCAAAAATTGCTCAGAGTTTCGGTCTTCAGTTCTTGTGTGACTCAGTTCAATCAAACATTTAAGTGCCTACTTGCATGAAATTCACTGGTACTGCTCAGATGCTTTGAATTCTTCTGATGTTAATGAAATTATTTAGATGAAAATCTAAGCCCTAAGCTCCAAGTTGCTAGCTGGAGCCTCAGGGCTCTAAGGCTAAGATGAGGCTTAGAACCTCGTGGCTGTTAATGAACATCATTCCATTTGCCTTAATGGGTAGGGTATTATAGGCTTGCCACCTGGGAGAGCTTGTGCAATGCTGCAACAATTAAGCAACGTAGTTTCTGGATAGTTTCTGTGTAGGATACTTCATGCAATCTGGAAGAGACTTCTTCAGGAACACTGGCCATTCAAAATACTTCAACGACTCTCCTATTTTATGGCCATAATGTTTACATGCATTTAACGCCTTTAACATGCATTTGTAGTATCTTCTCGCAGGTCTGCTGTCCTGGTTTGAGGTAAAATAGGGTAAATTTTCTAGTTTGTAACTTCACTTTTCAGCTAGGCCTCTTCTGTCTGACTAAACTCTGAAATTAACTGCACATTGTTCAGACACTGTTCACTCCCAGACTGATAAGACCAGGGAATGGTATGCAAGAAGCTCTTATTTTCATTATTCACTATGGTGATCAAGGTCAGAAAGTTTGTCATCCACCCTACCGGGGGGCTGGAAATGGAAAGACAGAGAAGTCCCATCTGAAGGAGGAGTGAACAGGGCAGGTGACCCAAAATTGACCAACAGGAGTATTCCATCCCATCTGCA
>VZTY01014901.1:87969-112607 GCA_013400935.1 Turnix velox
ATTGTATACTTTTTTATCTTTTCCATTTAATTTTATCTATTATTTCATTACCTATTAAAGTAGTTTGGAATTCTTCTAAACTCACAAATCTCCTCATTCCTTCCTCTCCTCTCTTCTGAGAGAGGAGGGGGGGCCATCTGTCACTGAGGGGGGTCCTTTTGGGCCTAAACCAGGACATTTGCTTTTATGCATCCTGATATAATCTACAGTTCTTTTTGTTTTCTCTGTGTACTCACCTTGCTTTCCAGCATGAGGTCTGATATCCTTATGGAATTAGATGGTATGCTAAACAATGGATATAAATTAGAGGGGGATAGATTTAGACTAGACATAAGGAAGAAATTCTTTACAGTGAGGGTGGTGAAACACTGGAACAGGTTGCCCAGGGAGGTTGTGGATGCCCCATCTCTGGAGGTGTTCAAGACTAGGCTGGACAGGGCACTGGGCAGCCTGGTCTAGTGGGCGGTGTCCCTGCCTATGGCAGGGGGGTTGGAACTCGATGATCTTTAAGGTCCCTTCCAACCCAAACTATTCTATGATTCTATGATTCTATGTCCATGTATCAAGTTCCATATGCAACATGCTCATTTCCTCACTGTAGTTATGTTCTACCAGACCCATTACAATGATCCATTCAGTGTCCCTTTTCCTCAGAATACTTTTAGGATTGAGTTTTCACAAGGAGAAAGCTATCTGATAAATGTGTATTTAGGTTGTAGGTAAAAGCAGGTTAGTTAGAGTGCACGGCCAAGCAGGGGGCCATTTATATGCCTTCTGGCACTTCAAGTATTAGAGAGAGGCAGTGAAATTTGAAATAATCTCAAATTGGCACCAACAGAAAGGATGCTACCCTTTTGTATTGGTAAAGTGCTTTGATAGCCTATCAACCTACATTGATAGGATAGATTAGTTTTCAGAGGTAAATCAAACACTGTCAGTCTGCACAATGGGAGACCATCTCATATGTTTTTTGTTTTAATTAACTGCTTCATTGCTAGCTTTATTTCAGTAAGTCTACGCTCTAAGGAAGAATATAATTTATCATCCTTGACTTTCACAAGTTGATTTATAAACACTGAATACAAATTGAAATATGAAAAATGTTGTTTCTTTATGCATATTCCCCTTGAATGGATAGCCCTGTACTTATCTTTTGTTCTTAAACTTAGTGTAACTCACAGCTCATCCCAATTCAGGAACTACTCTTCAAACTAAAATGTTGCCACTTTCCTAGGCATCATTACAGGGGTCAGAAAGAAAACAAGATGAGATGTTCTAAAGAACATTTTAAGCAGTGCAAGCATTGGAAAACAGAAATGCTATGCTTTAGTAGTGAGATAATAACTATTTTCTTTTTTACTTGAGATATAGCAGACCCTGTACCTGGAAGAAATTATAGCAATGTCCTGCAGGTACTCAAGATGATGTGCATGTGTTTTCCCTTCCTGTGAAGGAACTTAGTCTTACTGGCTGAGCATCTGATCCTATAGTGCTATCTCTGCTGCCCTCATTATTATTCTTTGAGAGTATAAACTCCAGTTTCTATAATTGATTGTCTTCAAGGACGTCATCCAAACCTCATTGAAGGCAATTGACAAATGGCTGAAAGACGCTTATTGCAATATACAAATTGCATGAACACGTAGACTTCTAAGAACAAAACCTAGTTGAGTGTCTACTTTGAAAATCTTGTAATCTTTGAATCATCAGTTTAAACTCTTAAGGCAACTGTAAGCTTCAGATGAAAGCGGAGAGCATTGATATTGTTAAAAAAAATTATAATTCACCCTAAGAAACTGAGATTTTATTGTTTAAAGCACCAAATTGGATGTATCTTTCACCCTGCAGTCATGTAGAAGTGTTAGCCCAGCAGTTCACTGTGTAAGTCACTGAGGAAAATAAAATAACATGAGTATACTAGAAGTCTTGATAGTTTACAGTAGTATGGTGGAAATCTTGAAGCTTTCAAGATGTATAAAAACAATTCCCGAGTTAGATATTTATCATAGGATTGAAACTGTTTGTCATCTGCTGTGTGTTACAGAAGCCAGTATTGATGCTTACCTAATGTTCTCACATGAGATTTTCTTGTTAGTCTGAAGTGCTGTCAGCACAGCTGGTGCTTTGTTTGTTCTAGTCAGTATTTTGTCCAGGAGCTGTTTTAAGCTCAGTATCCCTTGATTTTAGATTTTTCAGAAGCATTACAGTGAGTTTTTTAATAAGGCATTATCACTGCATTATAAAATTAACTGGGATGAAGAACTGGCTTGCACTGTCTTTGTTATAATTATGGAATGCATCCAGTCATAATCTGTGAAAACAGGATTTATACTAAAGCTAGTAGAGCCTGACATAGGGGTTCCATTTGCATTATTAGTTAGAGGAGAATTTCATTAAATACCCTGTTGTGAAAATTCCAAAATGTAAAATATAATCCATATGTAACAACACGGGTATGTAAATATTAATATATTTTTAAAAACTTGTGCCATCTTATGTGGGGAATGTCCTGTACAGATGATGCTGTTGACAAAAGTCTTACACAAGTCCCAGTACAGGGGACAAACTTTACTTCACTGAACAGGACAAATTCCACTGAGAAAAGCTTCATGTATTGGCAGCCTTAATGCATGAGATGGATGTAGATGGAACGGGATGGACCTTTGAATTTTTTTGTTCTTACAGATAACAAAGGTATTTAGTGTTCAGTTGTGTTTCTTAACTGCCAGACTCAACCATGGCACTTCATTTACGCTGGCTTTAAATGAGAACTGAAAGTAGTAGAAAGAGAACCTTTTTCTTTCTTTTTTTTTTTTTCCCTTGGTTTTCTAACTTGAGAGCACTCAGTACCTTAGAAGTTTGAGCATTATTGTAAGATGAGAGAAATAGAGAGACAGAAAGCCAAGCCACAAATAACTGCACATTGTGATCCCTTAAGCCTCACAGTTAAGAAAGGAAAAATTCAGAGAGGGCAGATGAAATAAAATGGGTGAACCGCAAGACAGAAAACTGGTTCCAGACTATGATGTTCTAGTGACGCAAGCTGAAAAGGTGCTGCGGCACAACTGCACTCTCCTGAGACCCAGCAATATTAATGTCTATAGGAAAAAAAACCACAAGAAGACAGTGAGTAAGGGAAATTTTAATACTAAAGTAGACTGGAAGAGAATTGCAAATCCAAACTCTTTTTGGAAGGCAATTTTTTCTGACTGGAAAACGACGAGGCCTTATGCACAACTGAGATGACGATGGAGCATGTGCTGGGCATTCAGCTGTACAGCTGAAAAAGTGAAAAGGAATGGAAGGGCAAAGATAAGAAATCCAATAAAAGATAAAAAGTAGAGTGCTTGGCTGAAACTAGAATGGTAGTAGGGGAATTTTAAGGAGTGTTTTCATGGTGGACATGGATAAATGGACGAATGGATCAATTCCCAGATCAACCAAAATTGCTGTAAAAATAAAGCCCCCAGATTGTCTATCAGGCTTTGTAAATGATTAACATCTACTAAATGATTTGTAATTAATCCAATAATGTTAATATTTTTTTCTTTTCTGATCAAGAGGTGTACCTTGTTCATGTTAGACAGTCTGAGTCACAGGAGCTGACAAGGAGTGTGGGAGCCATCTTTTTTTTCCCATGTAGAAAGATATTTTCCATAAATGGAAATTCTCATTCAATATGGAAGACATTTTCCATACCTGTTGAACACGACTTTTGCATAGGATTATTGTAGGTGAAAGCTGAAGGTGAAATCATTCCTGACTATGGGTGTCATTGCTTTTTACTGTGGTAACAGTGGCAGGCGAGGAACTGAAGAGTCTCTGAACAGGCTACCAGTTGTTCTTACACTATAACCTCATGTCCATATAAACTAAGTAGTAAAACCTATATGGCTCCCTCATTTGAAAGGCTTTGCTGTGTAACTTCCTCTCTCTCTTTCTATTCCTTTCTTGATTTAATGAGATTGTCTTGCTCAAAACTAGGTAAGATTCAACCTAATATTGTAATATAAGCATTATAATATAAGGCTTGAAAGCTGTTATCAGTGTGCATGATTTTCCATAATAGTGAAATGAAAAGTCTGTGTGTGATGCCAAGGAATACTTCTGTGATTAATACTTATCAATTGGATAAATTCTTGGGAAAAATCTGGGACACACACAAGGAACAAACTGAATCTGAAGTGAAACAAGAGATTAAGAAGACAAATTCGGTGAAGAGGTGATGTGTTATCTGTTCCCCCAATCAGGAAACAAACCTTAGAGATCATACACCCAGTAAACTAAAGATTAGCATTTGAGGATCACTGGCGTCTCAGACTTAAAGAAACTAATCTCAAGCAGGGTGAAGAGAAGAACTGCAGTCTCTTTTTACATCTAAGTATGGAGAGAAACCAACTATTTCTGCTGTTATCTTTAGTTTAAGGGAAGATTAAGAAGATCCGGGCTACATCTCCATATCTCTGTCTAATTTAGCCCTTTTCTTGGCAGCAGAGAGACTGAAATCTAAATTTTGGTCATGTTCCAGTCAAAGTTTTATCTACCATCTCAGGACAATTAATGCAAATATTCCTATAACTCTGCAATAGAGCTCTCCTGAAGTTATTTCTCTTTCTGATCATTAATGGTGTTTAGTGTTTCCCTATATATTACCAGTATTTTCATGGAAGAGATTGGAGTCTTCTATTAAGATGACTGCTAGGTGAAAGAGGAATACTGGTATCTTACTGAGGGGACTTCACATAGCAGTATGTGGTAAACAAATTGGAATGATCAAAAACTATACCACAAAGTGACATTGATCATGTGTTTTTAAAGTAGATACACTGCTTACAAGTTTAATACAAAAGTCTGATCCTTGAATGAAAGGACACACTTTACCCAGCAGTGGGCCTAAGTTCATCCTCAATTGGAAAACTGGAGCTTTGACTTGATATCCCAGTAAGTGACAGTAGGACTGATCAGAGGCCTAAAGCTATTTATGCTAACTGCTTCTCTGGATTTAAGTACTCTAGAATTTCAGGAGTTAAATTTCCAAATATTTAACTAATGATACTAAAACCTGAAGTGTAAGATGCAAGTACAGTAGGATCAGCTCTATATATCCCAATAAACAGGAAGAAAAAGAGGAATAATAAGAGATTACTGGGAAGTTTATGCATATCATTTGTTCCTTGCTCAGTTACCAGTTTCATACTTAGTAAGTTGTTGCTAACAGTAGTTTCTGTTTCATGACCTGTACTCAGGAATTCCATGGAGTATGCTCTTGGTTTGATGCCAAATGAAATTAATTTCTTTTTCTTTAAAATGTATATGCCATTCAATTAAAGTGCTTAAAGATAAACAAGGTTAAGGCTCATCTCACCTTTGTTCTGTGCATGGTTTTATTCAACTCTTAGTAAACTAATTTAGTTAAATCAATAAACAGCACATAATAAATATACAAAGAGAAAGAATCAATACCTTCGTCATTTTAACTGTAATGAAGTTTTTATTTCAATGGTTTTATTCTGACACATTTAGTCTTGGTAAAGATACAAGAAACTTATTTCTGAATCTTTTTTTTTCAGCTGAAATTAATGGAAAAGCAAATATTTGGCAGAAATCAATATCAAAGAGAGTTATGCAAAGTTGAATGCACTTTAATTGAGATCATAAAAGAAGATATGTGCTACTATAGGATTTACTGAGATTCATTCCCATTATAGCAGATGGCATGGAGAGTGAGAAAAAATAACAAGTTATGAATGTTAAAACCTAACAGACCAAATATGCCCTCACCATAAATATCAGGAGCAGCTATTAAAACTATTCTTGGAGGAGTATTGGAAAGAAATCCTTCCATGCCTTGTGCACAAGGAATCCAAATCCTCTGGGTTTTACAAAGGAGGGCAGCCTAAGAGTTTCTGTGGAAAGTAGGTAAGGCCTTCATTAAGTAAATTTTGCCTTGTAAAATGAAACATAAGAACTGAATAGAAATAGCAGTATATAATTTTCATGTACACAAGGATGCTGCATAAGTAGCTCAAGTTCTTAAGAACAAATGATAACAAAAGAAAAACTCCAGATGACCTTCTACATGCTTAGGGTATAACACTCCATAAGAAAAGTTCTCATTACATGGTGTTCACTTCTTCATTTCATTAGATAGCATGATTCACAGTTGGTATAGTAGAAATAAATAATTTTTAAAAAAATATGAGTAGAAATTTACAAATGTGTTTAATGTTTTAACACATAATAAAACTTATTAAGCATGAGTTGCTGTAAGTTCTCTTTATTGTGGCTTTCAGGATGAAGTCACATATGCAGACATTGTTGTATTGTGGAAATGGGATTTGTTTTTTGATTGTCATTATTTTAAATTCTAAAGGTTTTTTGAAACAACTCCTATAAGAAATTTCATGCAGAAGTCTAATGTGTAGGTCAGCCTACACATGGCTGGGCATGCATGAGCAATATGAGGATATGAGGCTCTTATACAAGATGTATGCTTTCTTATGCTAGGGTAGAGTAAATCCTGATGAGACGAAATGGCTTCAAAGAGCTCCCTGGTCACATAATACAGTAGAATCCCAGCACTATTCGTGTTACTTTATGTTAGTCCCATAGAATTTTAGGCAGAATTTTCACTTCATCCACCCAAATATGTATATGCACAGCTGTTTATATGAGCAATTTTGAAAAAATTCAAAACTAGAAATGCTAATTATGATAATAAATGAAATTCTTCTGGAACATAGAAAGCTGCTCAGTCTTGGAAAACTCAATCAAGCTTCAGTGTCAAACACTTGTCACTCTGGCATGATGTTTATGGTGATCTTTGTTTTGGTAGTGAATGAATTTGTTACACAAGACAAGAGAAAGTTTAAAGAGAAATGCAAATTCCTCATTCTTATGGAAATCTGTACTTACCTCACATGCATCTTTTTCATTCTCTCCTTTCACTGCACCTGAAGCAGCAAAATTAAGTGTGCTGCTGCATAGTTTAGGCCTGAGTTTTATTTTGCATCTTGTCAATTTTTTTCCTCATCATATTGTCAGAAATAAATCAACTGAGAAGTTCCTTCAATGAAGTTTAACTCCATATATTCTGGCTGTCATCTAATAGGTTCTTGATATAATTTTACAAGAACTATTCCTCATGAATTAATAAGTTATTCCTTCACAATTCTGGTTTCTACTAATAAAATTAATGTTTTAAATCACATTATGACCGTAGTTGCATAAAACCGCTTTAAACAGTCATTCATCGACTTGATGTGTATTTCACAGGCCTTTGAGATTAAATGTTATACTTCTCAGATGCTTGTTTCTGAGATTCCTGTAGTAGTCTAAAGTAAAAAAAAAAGTATTTTTCCTTTCAAGATATTAACTCCCTATTGCCAGAAACTTTCATCCTAGGCCGTTGGGCATTATCTGCTTTGATTTCAGCATGGGCAGTCTTGACATGTGAGTGCCTCACTTATGATGTTTCATTGGCTGAGAATGTAGACCATGTGGTTTTGGCTGCAATCATTCCTGAACTCACAGAGTCACTGTTGCACAAATTGCCAGGGGTATTATTCTGCTGTATCATCCACTGGCCTCAGAAAAGGGAGAACTGAACTAGTCCTCCTGGACAAAAGGTAATGCATGCATTATGGTTTCCCTGTCTGGGAAATGTTTTGGGCACATCACATTTTTATCCGAGCAGAACAAAGCTTGAAATGTAACAAGAAAGATTCTACTCCCTATGTGCTTGTGTTTGTTGTTTAGTTTGTTTGTTTTTTCATTAAAGAAAAAAATAGAAGATACGATGATGCTTCAAACATCATTACAATGGTTAAATAAGAAATTATTCAAAATCCACTGAAGTCAGTTTTAAGACACCACTTTACTGACAGGTCAAGTGCTAGACCATCCCCATTTTGAACTGAAATAGTTAACAGTGCTCCAAGCTTTTTGTCTGGGCTTCACTAGTTACTAGATGGAGAGGAATTTCAGTATGACTTCTGTGTGTTTTTTTTTTTTTCTGGCCATTCTGCTTGTCCTTTTCTACCTGCTTCATTTTTCCTTAATTTTCCTAATGCAGGAAAAGAAGAACTGTAATGAATACTATTATGTACTGCTTTTCATAATATTTCTTATCATGGGTTGTTTCTGTCTACACTAGCTTGCTTTATTTGACATATCATTGATTTATGAGTTGAAAATTCTATCATAATATTTTCAAAGAACCATTGAAATCCTTTTATACTCTCCAGTGACATTTCAGAATGCTCCTTGACATTTCTCTCATGATAAAATAGCGTTATAGTAATTTTGATGTTTGCTTGAGATATTTAAATAAACATTCTTATTTGTTAATTATCATAAATCATGATTATTTATATCTTGCAGATAATAATAACAGAAATAGACTATCCATTCTTTTACAAAAATCGGTGTCTAACCTATCAGCAAATAAAACTGTAAATAACATGTTTGTATACCATTTAATATATAGTGTGACAAAATTTGTGTGAAATTTACTTGCAAGCTTAGTTCTTGTTTTTTGCCTGTAAAATGGAGTGAAGCTTGAGGACATGACTGATGTTAGCAAGTCTGTGGTTCCAGAAATGTGTATGAGCATATTAAAGTACTGGGACTATTCTCCAGCACTACCTCATATGAAGCAGCCCAGACAGTAACAATACAGGCAAGGGAATCCTTCCCAGGGCTGCTCACTGGAGCTGTTTGTTTGACCATTTGACCAAGCCCTTGTTTAACACCTAAACTCCACTTCACCCTTTTTAAAGATTGTTCTATTGGATTCTGGCATTTGACTTAGTCCTATCAGTACTGGAGACTTACCAGAAAAGTAATTATAAATTGATATTAAATGGGATTACAGGCAAGCTAAATATGGCAGCCCAGAATAGAAAGCAGTTTAAATTACAGAAGGTAGCTTTGAGTGAGATCAAAAAGGTAAGAAACAGGAAAGAGTTTGTCAGGAAAGAGTTTGAAGAGGAAAATATTTGAAGCAGTAATGATTTTCCCAGCCAAAATGTGGGTCACTCAGTCCGCCACAGAACAGTGAATCAGTACAATATACCAATTTCTGGAGAATATAAGTAGAGGAACTCTCACAAATGACGTCAATCAGGATTTTGGCATTACAGTGACTTCAGTCTCTATTCAGCACACGCTTAACTTGAGTCAGTCAAATGACAGAGATTAAAATTAGGCACACTCTGCAGAAATCTGGGCAAAAGCAGAATTTCTTGTTCTCATTTTGTCTCCCTTCCCCCATCCCTATTTAGGATGCAAAAATTTTCCAGCTTATTGGGTCAATGAAATTTTTTTCAGTATTAATTTTGTGTCCTGTTACGCCCTTGTACACCACATATACACCCTTGTGCAAATTTAATGTATATAGCAGATATATAACATTACTATGTTATAGTGTTATCGGTCTATATGCATATTGCATTTTTTTTCTGATGATGAAATATAAAACTCTCACATGTTTTCAAACTTCGTTGAACAACAATTTATCACACTGGTTCTGTTCCCATTAAGGCTACAAAGGTTGAGATCTATGAAAATTTTGAGCTAAAAACTGGCTACTGTTCTTGAATCAGGTGTCTTTGAAAGCTCATCTCCTTCAGTATATACAACAATGCATGTGCTAAATTTTTGTGCAGCCTCTGGCTAGTCCATTTCATCACAGAGTAGGAAGGGCACATAATCTGGCATAAACAGACTTTTGCTTGTGCCTCACATGTCTCTGTGAACTCTGGCAGGCTTTAAATTCAACTCAGGTCTGGTTCAGAAGCTGTATCTTCTTTGCCACTCCATCAAACCAAGTTCAAGGAAGAGTGACCTTGTGAAACTCATCTCTACCTAGAGCCATGTTACTAGTGGGGAGGAGTAGCACTCATAATCCATTTCATTAGCTTTTATAATGTGAACTTCAATTTAATTTTTAGTTGTATCAGGCTAAGATATTCTGCTTTGTGTAGCAGGTGCTTCTGCTGAGTGCTGTATTTGAGTCATTGCTTCTTTGCTTGTCTCAGCTGGAAGGTGTTCCTTGTTTATCTTATAACGACCTGCTCTGCTGACTCATTTGATTCAATCTTTTGGAAAGGACAATGTTTCTCTCTACAGTTAGTGAATTGGGCTGTTGAACTGAGGGATATACAAACCAGCATTGTAAACAAATGCTGCTGGGCTTGGATTTTTATCTGCTTTTAAAACCTGTCATATATCGTAAAACAAGGGATGCACTGGTTTATGTACTATTGTTGCCTATTAGGTGTTTTGTGAAAATAGCTTTTGTGGGTGTGTCTAAACCTGATCTTTGTAGTCATTGATGGAGCAAAGCCCAAGAAGCAGGACAAAGGACAAGCAAAATAATTTTGATCACAGGAAAATGCTGTGAAACAAAGCAAGGTGCAGGAGGCGAATTCTCAGTTGCAGCAGCTGTCTCAAAATTCCTGACTAGTCATCACTGGAGCTCCAGCTCATGCTGGGAATGTATAACCAACTGAATTCTCTAAGGAAGAGACTGATAGCTGTTTCCTGTGGCACAGACAATTCTGAAGACTATACAGCTGTCTAGATAATAGATACTAATACAGGAAGTTCATTTGGATGGGCTTGTGGTGGAGTCCTGTGAGTGCAGCAGCAAGGATCTCTGCAGATGAATTCTTTCTCAGTAGCTGGTTCATGTATCTCCATTTTTGAAAAATACAATTTTCTATGGATGCTGTAAAAGCAAAGCTAAAACTCAAGAGGACTCCAGATTCTTTCACTATCCCAGAAGCTGTCAGTGATTCAAACAAAACCCCGAAGCATTCTGGAATGTTTTCTCCCCATGGTTTTGGCACTGTTATGCTGTTGCTGAAGTTCTCCATCTGTTAAATGTCTGGAAGACCATGTAGATATTACACATAATTAGGGCAGCCACTTCACTTTGTGTCTGATCCAGCAACACAGTATGATTTGTGCAATCTAATATGGCAAGAATTAACATGACACATCTGAGGAAACGTGAGACCAACCTCACAGCTAATAAACTAGAAGATTGTTGATCAAATAAAAACATCTGCAAATGTTATTTTTCTTGTCTTTGATTAAGCATGACACAAAGTAAGGTTAAGTGGCTTGTAAGGTCTAGAAGTTAAAGATCTTAAAATGATGCTCAGAGTAGGTAGTAGAAGAAAATTACCAGCTTCTGCAGGCATGGTTTGGCTCAACAAAGGACCATATAAACTGCAGAGCATGCTATGTTCTTCGTTTCATTCCCTAGTTCTTCAGAGAAGTGAATGGTACTCTGCAGGTAAAGATAATGTCCTAGAATGTCAAAGCTAAGTCTTTTCCATCTAGAGAAGTGGTAACAATTCCACTTTGTCTAACTGAAAGCTCAAGGAATGTTCAAGGACACACTTCGGTGTTCACTTCTTGCCCCACTCTTAGCCCTGGCAACCACGTAACTTGGCTGCAACTACTGGGGCCCAAACTTTGTCACATGTAAGGCTGCAGAAAATCCTGATCTGAGGTACTGGAGAAAAGGGTCTCTTTTCCTAAGTATTACTTTTTATCCTTTCTTGGAAGAGGGAATAATTAATTCCTGCTCTGTGCATGACAGAAATGATATCTGTTGTGCACTTGCTGTACAGTCTTCACTGAAGGAAGCACGCTGGGCTTCAAGGAAGGGTGCTATAGTCTGACTTCACACTGGTACTAGGATAATGACTTTCTCAGGAAATCTGTTAAAGTTATTTGCAACAGGCTGGAACCCATCCTTCTACAGAGTATGTAAGATGCTGTGAATTTTTTTTCTGTTTGGAAAGTCTGAAACCCACCATTTTACCTCTCAGCAGGGTGTAACTACCTTTCAGCTCACCTCAGTCTGCTTTACTACCCATCAAAAAATAATTGTTGCTCAGTAATCAGGATGGTTTCTTGTTTTATACCTGAGTGACTGTGTGTCCCTTAGCTAGAAAGGAAGAGAAATAATTTAGATTTTGAGCCCTTTCCCAAGAATTTCTTAGATATTTTACATAGTTTTGGGAAAGAAGCTGAAAGAGACCTCAGAGACAGAGACTGTCTAGTGGTCCAGACAGAAATGTGTACACACTCTTTCTAAAAGCTACTAGCAGCAAAAACTACAATGTCTCCCTCTGCAATTTATTCCACTGCTTCATCATCCCAAGTATTAGGAAGACTTTCCTGATATTTAACCTGAACTTTCTTCTAACACATTATTTCTGATCTATTGTGACCATGGAAGCGGATTATTGGCTCCTTTCATTTTGGAGCCAATTGTTATGTATTTAATGATCGCCACCTTAATTGTTACAGATTACAGGTTAAACAATCATAATTCTGTCCTTTCTCATTTTTTCTGAAGCTCTGATAATACTAACTCTTTTCTTGTGAGTCCTGTGGAGTAAGTCCACAGGTTTTTTTGGATGGTGGTTATGAGGACTGAATGCAGTATTTTGTCAAAGTGATCAAAAGAGCAGAAAGCAATACTTGTGGATAAATATCTGAGCATGCCAGTTTGTCTGGTTTTTTTGCAAAAGCATTAATGTGTTGACTCATATTCATCTAGTGATTCACTAGAATCAGTTCTTGGACAAAACACATAAACAAGGTTTGTCCCTAAGAATAATCTCATATGAAACTGTCCTATATATTGAGGTTTTTTACTTCAAGTCTTAGAAAATTTCTGATTCATGGAAAACCTTGGTGGTATTTAGCTCAGCACTGTAGGGAGAAAAAATATTCTTCTCTCAGATCAAATACAGGTGTCAAATATCTGTAGCATTATTAGGCCTTGTATGCTACAACACCACAATTATTGCTTTCTTCTTTATGAGGAGTGATGCCACCCAGCTGGCTGAAGGGATTGTGCTTGAGAGAGTGCTGAGTCTGGAAGATGGTCAGCTTTCCATTTTCTAAAAGCCTGGGAAGGCAATAGGCTGTGGAAAACAAACATTTGAAATTTAAACTTTACATAAATTTAGACTTACAGAGCTCACTCTTTTCTTATACCAAATAAGAAAAATGCAGACCTGGGATATTCTGCTTTCTACAATGGCATGCACTGAGGCTCCTAGCAATGCTAGCTCAAGATTTGACCACAGCAAGCTGTAGCGCAGCAAGGCTGAGCTTGGAGAGCCCAGACAGTGGTCAAGTGATAGGAAGCTGTAGTTCCCCTTGTTGAGGGTATTGGTGATAAACCCAGTAGTTGCTCAGACCTCACAAGCTCAGATATTTCAGTACTGGACAATGCAGTACTTTGCTCTCTAGGGGAATCCACAGCTGTAGTTGAAGAGCACAATAGGATTTGAATGACTAATGGAAGAGGAAACATAAATCTTAGTGCTCTTTGGTTGACTGCTTCAGTAAAGATTCAGTAAATACTCCAACAGGAAGTGCAACTAATTTTTACTGGACCAATGAATATTTAATTTTAGAAAGCAGAAAGAATTCAAATGGGATTAAGAGAGATGCACGTAAGAAAACTTCACATCACCATGCTTAAAGTATTTATTTTGGGAGAGAAAATTAGCTCCCTACAGGCACGGAAGGAAGTGGAACCTGTCTTGACTAAACATGAGTAGCACTTTAATCCATAATAGAGGTGAATGTGCTGACTTTACTTTCAGCTGCACTTACTAACGCTATGGATCCCTCAAAAGTGTTTTTTAGATGTTTTTCGGAAGTAATACAGGCAAATTTAAGTTAAGAAGAAGGTGCCCATCCACTTACTGTATGCTGAGTCCATGTAGTGGCCACGCATTGATCATAGTGATGAAAAGTTTAAGAAAGGTGTGTAGATTTTATACGATTTCTTGCTATTCTTGCAGCCATTAACCTATAAATCAATTTGGTGATTCTTAAATCCATTTAAGCTTCCAGCTTCCTAAATATCCTTTGTTAAGAATATTCCATGTCTCAGATACTTGTTTTGTGAGGAATTAAAGTATTTCTTAATTTTGAACCTGATTGTTACCAGATTTGTTTTATAGCAGTATGTTTATGAACTTGGGCAGGTCTGTGTATGAGGAAAAATGGACATCTATTGGACTGTTCTGGTAGATGACAGATGTTTGGAGCTGAAAAATTCTTTTTATGACTTAGGAAGGTCTTGTGACAATGAGACTGACTTTGGTCTTGTCCCCAACCTACAGACAGATATGTTGAAGTTAATTGTGCAATTTGCAGGTTTGCTGTTTATATTACTCACAGTAAGATTTGCACTATGTAACATTATATAATCTAAAGTATGCTTTTTTCCTTCTTTTGTAAACTAATTGTGGAAGCTTCTAATATCTAGTAAATGCATAAAGATAAATACATGGCAAGCAGGACAGATTTTCAAGGGTTAAACAGTAAATTAACAGCTGTCCTTTCAGAGGAATTCATCATGAGTGACTCTGAGAACATCGTAGGATTTAGCAGCATAAACTGTGGACAAAGGTGAGCAAGTTTTGAAAATGTGCCCTTTTTAATTATTGCATTTTTCCAACAGAGATTCTAGACCAGTAAAGGATATGAGTATTCAGAAACGTTAGCACTAATCTCTGCAAACATGTGTCCAAGTGACCTGATTCCTCCTGTAGAACCCTGAAGGCAACTAGTGCAGTCAAAGGGCACCAAAATGTTGAAGCATTATGAGGCCTGAAACTTTAAAAAAAACCCTTAAAGTAATAGGTGTTTAGAACTACAGTCTCTAGAACTGGTGAGAGCCACATTGATCCTATGAGAAAATGTAGCAGATCTCTGAGCTCAATGTACCTATGTACTTCAGATTTCAAGTTCTGATTAGAGCATCAGAATTCAGAGGCCCTTTTCAATCTCTCCAGAATTACATGAGCTAAGATGTATTCCTTATGCCCTTACAGATTTTAATGGGTTTTTACAGACTCATGTTCACTTTACATGGAGTCAGGAAGAACAGGAAAAAACAATGAAACAGTTTTGTTTTATGATCCCCAGGTGCCATTTTTCTCATATAGACAGAGTATCTGTGGACTGTCCTGTAACTGTTAACAGGACTTGTGTATTTACTTGACCATAAATTCCCATATTGTAATTGAAAAACAAAAAGTAAACAACTGTTAGAAAAATACATGCTCAACTTATCACACAGATATTTTTTTGTTGATATGAGACCTTAATCTTGAAAAGCAGTCCTAATATTGGGGGCATTCTTCATAAATGTTTGAAGTGTCTGCATATGATTGGTTTTGCTTCACATCATCAGCTAATTCAACATCAGTTTGGACTGATAATGGATTACTAAAAACAGATATTTAAAATCTGGATACTAACATCATGCTTTTTTCAAGAATCAGCAGGTGGGTTCACAGGTCATAATGATTTATTCAACCATCCAAAACAACACAGTAGATTTGAGTGGTCAGTGTACTTAAGTTTAAATAAACTACAGATCTGAGTCAAGGAATGGTAGTAAACCAGGAAAAGAGTCTAGACTTTCTGCTTGAACAGGCTAGACTTATTTGCAACATTGAAATGTTTAAAAAGTACAGAAATAAAAGTAAATAGAAAATATAGAACCAATAGTTTATGCTACTTTTGTCTAATAAAATGGGTTTCGTTCAGCTAATATTTCCAGGCTTTTCTGATGTGAAGGAGGCATAAACTTTAAGTACTGCACTTGTTTGTATTTATATAATGTTAAAAGGATTTCTGGAAAATTGAGGATAATCTGAAATAATTTGAGACTGATACTTCTATTATCAAAGTCATATTAAGATCAATTCTTGACTAAGAGACTAAAATTATGCCTTCATATCCTGGATGATGAAAGTAGAATCCTGAAGTAACTTGTAATCGGTTATTTTGTTCATCCCGAGAGACTGTGGTTTTCTTGTGACTTAAGGGAGGAGGTTTGTCCAGTCAAATACTTGTTAGGCAAATGCATGATCAAAATGAGCTCTGTGGAAAAAACATACCAAATCTTTCAAATACAATCTTACTTCAGTTCAGAGGTGGATTATTTTTTTTTTTTAAATTGAAAATACTGGTAAAAGTTTGGTGAATCTGAGACAAAAAGAATCCCTAGCAGACAAAAAGTACATCTTTTCAGATCAGCACATCATCTAAGCTGTTTAGTCTGTTTCTCCTTGTTATGCTTATTTTCCTGGCACTCCACAGCTAGGAAACAATATACTGCTTGGCAACTCAAATATAAAAAAGGAATCCAGGAAGCAATAGAGGGTAATAGGAAGATGCTGTGACAAGCTTGTCTGATAGTTAAAAAATTTATATTTTTTTTGACAGGAGATGTAAAACTAATATTTGTCCTTTTACTAGTCTTGCAGGCTCTCTTCTTATTCATTAAATATGCGGTTTATATATTCCTCCCAGTAAAGATATATTAGTAATTGTATGTGTTATTTATATTTAAATACTAGGAAGGGATAAATTCTGCATTTAATTACCACGGTGACCTAGAGGAACTTTAATAAATTCCTTAGGATATTCCTCTCTTTCTAATTATGTGCCAAGATTGAAATTTTAATCAAGTGTGTAAGAAGGTAGGTCACAAGAAACTTGCCATCCATCATGACAATAGTTCTAGTAGATATTTTTCTGCCATGCAGACTTCACTGCTAGGTAATAGCTGTGAAGATTCCCACATGCAGCATATTTGTAGCAGCAGACAGATCAGATGAGCTAGATGAGTTTGATTGAAGTGTGAAGGAATTATTAGAGTCGTTAAAATAGTGTGTTAGGATAAGATGTCATTCTTCAGACAGGAGTGAAGGAGCTCTGATGAAGTGAAGTTGCAGCATAGCTGGTCAGGACAGGCACAAACAGCTGAGGTTCCATCAGAATACTCAATTATATGTACATGAATGAAAGAGGACTTTTGGGAAGGAGTCAGTATGCATTTTGCAGTCTCTGGGCTCTCTAAGGGCACCCATAGGCACAAAGACAAAAGGGAAATGGAGACGCATTTTGTTTGGATTTAAGCCATAGATTACTAAGAAGGTCAAGTGGCTGAAATGTTGGTTGAAAGGTTCTATCAAGAGATGAAAGACCTAGAAAGGTTAAACTTAATATCTTTAAAGTTCTCCAGTTGCTTAATGCATTTTATGGGTACTTATTTATTTATTTAGAGGCTTTCCCAAAAGGTCTATGACTGGATGCTAATTGGTTTTCTCTGCTCAACCTCTTGTCCCTTTAAAAATGTTTTTCGACGTCTGTGAAGATACCACAAGATTGGTAACCTGGTCATGGCCATATAATTATTTGGAAATGTCTTGGTAGAATTATTAACATGTTAGTCCAATTAACACATTTAATCCAATGCAATTATATAAGTTTTTAAATGAAACATCCCATTTTTTAATGTTTTCTACATCATCCTGATTTGACTGCTTTTCTGAAGTCCAGCTGAGTTTTCCCAGGGTTTCTGATAGGTTCATCTTTCAATTTCAGTGTAATTCTAGTGAGTAAATATAGCAAAGAACAAATTCTTCATTGTGTGTGACAATGTGCTGTCATGTACAAAGGTTAGAAGTATCAAGTACAGAATCACTGCTTACAAAAGCCATAAAATTTTTTTCAAGTACCACTCTAGTTTTCTGTGATAACTAATGATTTATTAGTGTTCACATATTTATGTGAATTGTAATTTCTGCATTATGTTTCCTATAGCAGGTTTCTTATTGCTTTTGGGTAGGGGCTATATATCCCTGAGAAAACTAATATTCTCCAAAAGTTTCAAGGCAACTATACTGAGGCAGAGTTGTAGCACTTAAAAGCTTGTATGTGATACACAGACTTGAAGTTACCAACCGACTTAGTTTCAAGCCACCACAACAAACTTTTTTTCCATCCAGTAGTATTTTTTTATTAAAAAGAAGAAGAGAATAGGAGCTTGTGTCTGTCAAAAGCTGAACACAGTCAGCTGTGTCTTCTACTCTGAAAATCTGCCTAAGCAAGACTTCCACAACTCAGGCAAGGAATGGTTGGGTGTACAACTTGTTTTTGTATCTTATGCAGCAGCTGTATTTAATGACCAAGCTGTATCTGGAAGGAAGAGCATGAACTGAAGTTGTAGCCCCTGAAATATCTGGGGTAGAAGTCACCAATTTCGAGAGGGACCAAACGCCTTTCTCTATGCATATAAGGCTACTAAACTTCTCCAAAGATTTATTTTTTCCATATTCCAATGCAATAACACTTCTGCAGATCATATATAGAGCATCAGAAAAGTTCATTTCATACATTAATAGATAATATCGATAGATATTTTTCAAGAACAAATAATGACAAGTTCAGATTGATATTCCATGACAAAATCTGTAATTTTTTAATTTTATACACAGAAATAAGGCATAGGTTGTATAAAAAAGAGAATCAAAAGCAAAGCAATAATTGACAACAAACAAAACTCCAGGTGAATAGTACAATTTTCTAATGCAGGTGGCAGTAATTAACTCTGTGCTTTGGCAGTAGCTCTCTTTGATTAGAAGCTCTAAAATCAGACATTCTGGATATTTTCTCAAACGATTTGAGTGAAACAGTTATTTGGAATTTGATAACAGTATCAAAACATTACTGTGGTCACTCCAGCTTTCTTTAATGCAATTGCTTTGATCTTCTTGTTTTAGCTTTTCAGACTTGAATTAGTTCCCATTGAAATCAGACCAAAAAAAAATCCAAACAAAATATGTGATTTCATTTGGGCCATGCTAAATACCACACAATGATATTTGTTCTACATTTGGGGTTAAAGAGAGGGCAACCAATTGCAATGTTGCTTCCTGATCCTGTAAATCTTTATGTACAACCACAGGGCTACTAACATTGATAGTTTTATTCAAGGAAATAACAGTTTCCCATAAAATGATAGAATGCATTGAGTTGGAAAAGACATCTAGTCCAGCTCCCCTGCACTGAGCAGGAACATCTGGCACTAGACCACTTTGTTCAGAGCCTCATCAAGCCTGGCCTTCAGTGTCTCCAGGGATGGGGCCTCCACCACCTCTCTGGGCCACATGTTCCAGCACCTCAACAAGTCTGTGGTGAAGAAGTTCTCCCCGATGTCTAATCTAAACCTGCCTTGCTCTAGTTTCAAACCACTGACCGTCATCCCGTCGCTACATGCTCTGCCAAACAGTCCTTCCCCAGCTTTCCTGTAGGTCACCTTCAGATGCTGGAAGCCTGCTATAAGGTCTCCCATAGCTTTCTCTCCCAAGATGAAAAGCCTCAACTCTCTCAGCCTGTCTTCATAAGTGAGGTTCTCCAGCCCCCCGATCTTCCGTATGGCTGTCCTCTGGAGAGTCTCCATGAGGTCAATGTCCATCTTGTGCTGAGGCCTTCACAGATGGGCGCTGTACCTCAGAGTAGAGGGTCAGGATTCCCTCTCTCTCATAATCACAGAAGCCTAGAGGATAAATTTTAATGGCTGTAGCTGCATATTACAGAGTGTACAACTCTAGACTTCTCACACGTCTTCTACATTTTAAATAAATTTTATAGCATTTATAAAACTATGGATGTTATTTAGAAGTATTATGACTTTATTTCTGTTAGATGATAAGTCTGATCTATTTTATGTTGAAATCATGATAAGAACATGCATTGACCTGAACCACTGAAATAGTTTCTTCTGGAAGCACAGAAAAGAATACCACCCTTTAGGACATTAGTTACAGAGTATCCTCAATTAATAGAAATAAAATCAGCAAAATTCAGAGTTAAGCCACTAAGTTTAATGATCTAAACATGTTATTGTGCTGGCAGCTAAATAATGTAAGATCTGGAATTTCCAATGACCTGCTGCAGTCTGTAATTTCACAAGATGCTCAGATTCCTTAAAATGCTAAATTACTCACATCCACAAAGTGATTACTAATTAACTTTGAGATTAGATAAGAGCCTTTTGCACAGCGTGGTTTCTGAATGCTGAATTCTAATTAATTACTTGTTTTATGTAAAACAAGTATTATTTATAGAAATTTTTATCTAGTAGCAATTCTGATCCCTATTTTATTGGAGAATTCTTAAACTTTAAGAAAAAAGATGTCCAAATTGGCTCTGAAATTTCTTTTAAAAGCTTTTGTATTGCACTTTGGAAAGGACAATGGAAAGGACTGTTTTATATTATGGAGCAGTACAATTTAGCATGAAAAGTGCATTTTTTAATTATTGCTGAGTCTTAATGTTTTTGTTAGAAAAATGTTAAATAGAAAAGATAAATATTTTATTTAATTTTATTTTACTTATAGAAATATTTTATTTAATAGAAATAGAAAAATAGAAAATAAAATACCTTGAATCACAGGAACAGAATTTAAAAGAAAGAGAGCATGGGGATAAAGTGATTCTGTATTTTGCAATAGCGTTCATTTAAAGGTGCTGTGCAAATCATAGATTCTGGTAAGTAATGCTCTTACAAAATTCAATTACTTCTGAGTTTATGAGCTTGAGAGGCACTATTTATCCATGTTGTTTATGATTAGTGCTAATTTTTCAGGTTCTCATCAAAATGTATGCCTGTTTCTTCTATGTGTTTTGAATGTTGTGTTATGCAATGCTCATTCTTGTAGAGCTTTTCCAGTTATGTGATACTGCCTAGTTCTGGGAGTTAATCAGCTAGCCTGTTGGTCTTTCCATCTTCTGCTCCCATATTTACTTTTTTTGGAGTTACAGATGTTTAAATAATAGCTTTAAAATACTAGTTAGAAGTCAGAAGTAGAGACAGAGACCTTCAAGTCAGGAATTCTGCAACTCTGTTTAAGAAAATGTCTCCTTGCAATGCTGGCAGTTGAAAGAAAACTTTAATTGCTGCAACTTTTGAGTCTGATATTAAAGTTGTTTGCCAGTTCTTGAAGTTTGACAGAGCCAAATCAGATCCATGTTTTACCTGTTGATTTAAGAGTTTTATGAATTTTCACATACACAAAATGTAATTTTTTTCTCAATGAAAGAATGTTGTTAATCAGAATCATCAGGCATAACCAGTCCTTACCAGGAAAGAGCTTAGATAGAATCACAGTGTGATATTTTCTCCTGGTAGGGAAAAGTTTATAAAAATTGGAAAAGTAAGAAAATAAAAACTTCTGATTTTCTTTTTCTATTTTGGATATGATTTTGCATGTGGGGAAAATACCATGAAAAGCATAAACATTTCAAGAATCTAGATATTGTAGTACAGTTTACATGAACCAGAGATGACACTGTTTTGTAACACCAAATCTGTGTTTTCAGAGCTTAGTTCAAAACTTCTAGTGAAAGTGACCCACAAACATGAAAGCAGAGCTGAAGGAAATGTAATAATGAGAATTAAGTCCCTTCGAGAAGGTGACAGACTTCCCTGTTTGGAGAAATGTTTATCTCTTGTGTTGTTTTATAGCTGACTTCGCTGTAGGACGTTTTCTCTGTTTCTTGGAGGCACTGGACTAAATGACAAACATTAAGTTCTGATGTTTAATATACTTCATGTACACATAATCTACAGAGTTACTTTGTAATTTCCTATGAGCAATATGTCAATTACTATTTGTTGACAGAAAGACAGAGAAATTAAAAGCAACATTTACTGAAAGTAAGTGCTGAATGGGAAGCAGTATTTTTTCCTACTTAACACACCAGCCTGGCATTTTGGAGATGTGGCTCTTCTTGCAGTTATTTCAGGAACTTGCGTATGTTTGGACAAATCTATTGTCCTAGGTTAGGTCCAATAGGCCACTCTGAATGCCCCTCTCCTTCTCTGAAAAGATAATAAAAAGTTACTAGATAAGGAAATAATGACTAAAACAAAAAAGGAAATGGTATACAATGTATACAAAACTGCATCAGGCTCCCAGGGTGACTGTCATGTCCTCAACAGACACAGGGAAAGTCCCTGACTGGATTCAGTGACAATCAGGAGCTGGGTGCTGGATTTGTCACTGATAACTCAGGAGTGCTCAGATTGGGATCAAAGACAGACAAACAGACGCATCTTTCCCAGATGTTGGCCATCAGAGAAAAAGAGCTGACCCTTTGATCCCTCTGCTTTTTTACTGAGCATGGGGCAGATAGGATGGAATAATCATGTTAGTCAATTTTAGGTCTGCCGCTCCTTGCAGGCGGGACTGCTCTACATCTTTCTGTTTCCTGCCCCTAGTGGGGTAAATTACTAATTTGTTGAGTTTGATTAGCACAGTGATAAATCAAAATAAGAGCCTCTTGCAAACCATTCCTTGGTATAATCAAGTCTTTTCAGTCTGAGAGTGAAGTTTCTGAACATTGTGCAGTTAATTTCAGAGTTTGGTCAGACAGAAGAGGCCTGGCTGAAAAGTGAGGTCACAAACCAGAAAATTTGCTCTATTTTACCTCAGACCAGGACACCGTTTCATGCCTTGCCATCTCTTCTTTGCCTAGTCTTTAACATAGTCTCTACAGTGTATCTCCAAACTAAAATGCTTTAATGTTTCTGATCTTTTTTGGTGTTGTTTTAACACACGTGAACAGTTAATGTACTTCATTCTTGACCACAAACAATCCCTATTCTCTCAAAAGCATGTGCCCAGGTTCAGAATGAAAAAAATAAATGTGATTACTTATATCCATGCATTAATTAGATTATTATTTTTGATTTTAAAAATATAAGACTATAGGTATGCCTTTATTCTAGCACCCCATGTAAGATGTTGAGGAATGTCTGAAGAGAACTTCATATCTTCATATTTCTCACCCTCAGAAAGCAATGAATTTAGGAACTGATCCTGATCCCGATCAATACCTAGAATACTCACATCCAGCTCTGGAGGCCTCAGCACAAGATGGACATTGACCTCATGGAGACTCTCCAGAGGACAGCCATGAGGAAGATCAGGGGGCTGGAGAACCTCACTTATGAAGACAGGCTGAGAGAGTTGAGGCTTTTCATCTTGGGAGAGAAAGCTATGGGAGACCTTATAGCAGGCTTCCAGCATCTGAAGGTGACCTACAGGAAAGCTGGGGAAGGACTGTTTGGCAGAGCATGTAGCGACGGGATGACGGTCAGTGGTTTTAAACTAGAGCAAGGCAGGTTTAGATTAGACATCGGGGAGAACTTCTTCACCACAGACTTGTTGAGGTGCTGGAACATGTGGCCCAGAGAGGTGGTGGAGGCCCCATCCCTGGAGACACTGAAGGCCAGGCTTGATGAGGCTCTGAACAAAGTGGTCTAGTGCCAGATGTTCCTGCTCAGTGCAGGGGAGTTGGACTAGATGTCTTTTCCAACTCAATGCATTCTATCATTTTCTGTGATTCCTATGAAATGTAACTAGGAGAAAGTAAGTGTAGTTCCTGTGACTGCACTTATAGGAGGTACAGATAAGGCTAAGCACTTGGAGAAGTCCCAGCAGAGCTTTGCATTTAAAATCAGGGAACACTCTTTAGTCAGAAACTGCATGTACANTACAAAACTGCATCAGGCTCCCAGGGTGACTGTCATGTCCTCAACAGACACAGGGAAAGTCCCTGACTGGATTCAGTGACAATCAGGAGCTGGGTGCTGGATTTGTCACTGATAACTCAGGAGTGCTCAGATTGGGATCAAAGACAGACAAACAGACGCATCTTTCCCAGATGTTGGCCATCAGAGAAAAAGAGCTGACCCTTTGATCCCTCTGCTTTTTTACTGAGCATGGGGCAGATAGGATGGAATAATCATGTTAGTCAATTTTAGGTCTGCCGCTCCTTGCAGGCGGGACTGCTCTACATCTTTCTGTTTCCTGCCCCTAGTGGGGTAAATTACTAATTTGTTGAGTTTGATTAGCACAGTGATAAATCAAAATAAGAGCCTCTTGCAAACCATTCCTTGGTATAATCAAGTCTTTTCAGTCTGAGAGTGAAGTTTCTGAACATTGTGCAGTTAATTTCAGAGTTTGGTCAGACAGAAGAGGCCTGGCTGAAAAGTGAGNATGTTAGTCAATTTTAGGTCTGCCGCTCCTTGCAGGCGGGACTGCTCTACATCTTTCTGTTTCCTGCCCCTAGTGGGGTAAATTACTAATTTGTTGAGTTTGATTAGCACAGTGATAAATCAAAATAAGAGCCTCTTGCAAACCATTCCTTGGTATAATCAAGTCTTTTCAGTCTGAGAGTGAAGTTTCTGAACATTGTGCAGTTAATTTCAGAGTTTGGTCAGACAGAAGAGGCCTGGCTGAAAAGTGAGGTCACAAACCAGAAAATTTGCTCTATTTTACCTCAGACCAGGACACCGTTTCATGCCTTGCCATCTCTTCTTTGCCTAGTCTTTAACATAGTCTCTACAGTGTATCTCCAAACTAAAATGCTTTAATGTTTCTGATCTTTTTTGGTGTTGTTTTAACACACGTGAACAGTTAATGTACTTCATTCTTGACCACAAACAATCCCTATTCTCTCAAAAGCATTTGCCCAGGTTCAGAATGAAAAAAATAAATGTGATTACTTATATCCATGCATTAATTAGATTATTATTTTTGATTTTAAAAATATAAGACCATAGGTATGCCTTTATTCTAGCACCCCATGTAAGATGTTGAGGAATGTCTGAAGAGAACTTCATATCTTCATATTTCTCACCCTCAGAAAGCAATGAATTTAGGAACTGATCCTGATCCCGATCAATACCTAGAATACTCACATCCAGCTCTGGAGGCCTCAGC